>KZ072290.1:47066-66945 GCA_002091845.1 Anopheles cracens
CAAACATCGCGATGATGATCTTGCACAAGCTGCTGTAAGCCAGCGGTAAGCAAAGAAGCGTATCGCTATTCAGGTACGGTAGATCTGGCTGGATGCTGCTATTGCAATAGAATCATAAATCGTTAGTTTGAACCACAACTTTCCACACGACTAGTATCGTAAGGGGGGGGGGGGGGGTCATTTTTTGTTTGTTTGCGCTGTTTGCCCTGTGGTCAACATACTTTTACTGCCGTCCCACAACCGAGACCGACGGGGAAGGCTTTATTTGCCTGACGGATCCGCGTGCATGGCAGCCATGTTGCCTCTGCGGAGCATTCCCAGCTGTCTGCGTCAATTCCAGAACGAATTGCACTGGCAATGGGAATAGCTGAAGCCTCGGCAGGGAGTTGGAGAGCACCGCACGGAACGTGAGTGACCGTGACACGTAAAGCCATACACTGCCGTGCCGAAAACACCGACAGCGAAATTTCTAAAAGTTCCCCGAAAAGAACTGCTGGCGCGGTGAAAAGAACGGACGGGATTTTGCTGACGGTCGCACGTCTCTAATTGTTAATTACGTCTGGGTGGGTATTTCGGGAACGTTTGGGCTTGCGGTTAACCTTCACACTGGTTGGTTGGCCGGGGGGAGTTGTTGGGGGCTTACACGGTTAAATAATGCATATTTATATATGCTTTTTTGCTATTCATAACATTTATTTTTGCGCCTGCGTGGGCATGAGGTTGGAAGTTGTTACAATTGAGTCGATTTGATTTATAATTTCTCAACTTTAAGGTAATGGTCATAATCGTATTTAAAGAATCTAGTCTGTTCCTACATTGGACGCATTCAATTCAGAGAGAAGATTAAAAATTTAGATATTCTTATAAAAAGGGATTGCAACAGCAGAACAGAAGTCAGCATCAAAAACAAATAACAAATACTTTCCACCCCTTGACAATACGACCACTAAGGCCGCCATACTTACAAATAAAAAAATAGTTTCTACCCCTTAACAACAGAACAAAAAAAGAATAAAAGATAAAAAGCTCCCTCCAAAACCCAACCCCATGTGTATTTATATTCTGCGTGGGGAATAATAGTATGTTAACGGGCGACACAATAAATATGCACACCACTCCTCCCTACATTCCGGCGCTAGCCTCGCACGGATTCGTTTTCCCGAAAACTACACTGCACCCCTGTAGTTGTCTTTTTTTGCCATGCATAGACTTCTCTTTCGACCGTTCCCAAACGGCACGCCAGTACGGAGTGGCTTCTCCGTAGGCGCCACGGGTTCCATTACACCCACCCGGAGAATCATAAATCGTTAGTTTGAACCACAACTTTCCACACGACTAGTATCGTAAGGGGGGAGGTCATTTTTTGTTTGTTTGCGCTGTTTGCCCTGTGGTCAACATACTTTTACTGCCGTCCCACAACCGAGACCGACGGGGAAGGCTTTATTTGCCTGACGGATCCGCGTGCATGGCAGCCATGTTGCCGCTGCGGAGCATTCCCAGCTGTCTGCGTCAATTCCAGAACGAATTGCACTGGCAATGGGAATAGCTGAAGCCTCGGCAGGGAGTTGGAGAGCACCGCACGGAACGTGAGTGACCGTGACACGTAAAGCCATACACTGCCGTGCCGAAAACACCGACAGCGAAATTTCTAAAAGTTCCCCGAAAAGAACTGCTGGCGCGGTGAAAAGAACGGACGGGATTTTGCTGACGGTCGCACGTCTCTAATTGTTAATTACGTCTGGGTGGGTATTTCGGGAACGTTTGGGCTTGCGGTTAACCTTCACACTGGTTGGTTGGCCGGGGGGAGTTGTTGGGGGCTTACACGGTTAAATAATGCATATTTATATATGCTTTTTTGCTATTCATAACATTTATTTTTGCGCCTGCGTGGGCATGAGGTTGGAAGTTGTTACAATTGAGTCGATTTGATTTATAATTTCTCAACTTTAAGGTAATGGTCATAATCGTATTTAAAGAATCTAGTCTGTTCCTACATTGGACGCATTCAATTCAGAGAGAAGATTAAAAATTTAGATATTCTTATAAAAAGGGATTGCAACAGCAGAACAGAAGTCAGCATCAAAAACAAATAACAAATACTTTCCACCCCTTGACAATACGGATTCGACTCGGCATTTTTCCGATTTACCACGCCATGGAGCTGCTTGATTGCTCTTTATAGCACTCTCTCTCTCTCTCTCTTTCTTCTCAGCTTCTCGGTAGCACAGGTATGAATGTCCATTCCGGGCTCGTGACAGTTCTTGGTAATCATAACCGCACTTTCATGCTTCCACAACAAAAAAGAAAGCAAACGAAAAATTGCCCTTCCCGGGAACCATATTTCGCTCATTGTCATTCGGCGCCTTTCGCGTCTAATGCGCGCGAAACGTGATAAACCGTGTGACACACATTTGGCTTCCATTTTGGCTGCCGTGGTCCATTAGCACCTCAGACAAAGACGCACGCTCTGACATGCGGACGACCCAATTATCTCGTTCGCTTGTCGCTCTTCCCTTTAAGGTCGCACGGCTCACGCTGATGGTTCGGCTCAGCCCTGGGACGTGATTTGTTTATACAAAAACGAGTTGCCGGTGCGTTGCCGGCATACGCACGACCTGGGACAGCTTGTTTGGAACTCCGGGAACGTGACGTTTCCATCATCCCATCGAAGACTTACTGCCCGGCGTAGGTGGCCGTGCAGCAGCGGCTGAAGCAGGAAAGAATTCGTTGTAATTCCTTCTAATCTGGTAAACATATTATCTTCCGGGTAGTCTGCCACGCGCCGGGATTGCTGACACGCATATTGATGAATCGAAACTTCAGCAGCTTTCCGATTGGGGCTCGTGATGGATGGGGACGTCGGCACGGTGGAATTAATCAAGTAGCTCTCGGATCACTTCTTTGCAGCTTTGCGTTTTTTGTTGTTGTTCCCTCTTTATCGTCCCAGGTAAGCTCATTCTCACGCCGGAACGAGTATGATTGATGGTGAGATTAAACGATTATGGATTTGTACATCAATTCCTGACAGCTGCGTTCGGTGAAATATTGGCTCAATTTTCGGTTTGACGCAAAAATCACCAACCAAAAAAAAAAACGAACGAAACACCATCTGCTGGAGGCACACAACGCCCGACGTTATGCTCGAGCAGCTGGGCAGCATTAGTTCCTGTCTGCTCGAGCCACCCGACCGAACCGCAACCGGTCGGTTCCCGCGCCACTTGACCACTCGAAGTCGGCCGAAGGTACTTAACTTAATGATGGCTTCAATTTCCGTGTCTGATCGTAACTGCTTCCGGGTGCGATTGGGAGCCAACCTCCCAACCTCGCGCATCATCATCATCATCATCACCGGCAAAAAGGGGAACACACCCGCGAAACCACCTGCAACGCGTGGTGACGTCACAATCGGACGCGAAGTGAAGCTCATGCTTCGATGGGCTAGGGTGGAGCGCCTGTTCTTTTTTTTGTTGGCTCCAGTCTCACCGCGACACAATGTGCGCTTAATTCATGCTCACTCATGGTCGCATTTGTTGGTCATTTGCTTCCGATGCGGAAATGAAATTGGAAGTGGTCCGAATTGGAAGGAGCGTGGGAAAAGAGCGAGCGAATAAATCGACCTGGCACAAAATTTCAGGTTGTCAGCGAGTCAGTTTGCGCGCAGGCAAGTCACTTGTTCAACTTCCGGTGCGATTCCTGACGATTCGACTCGGCATTTTTCCGATTTACCACGCCATGGAGCTGCTTGATTGCTCTTTATAGCACTCTCTCTCTCTCTCTCTTACTATCCTAATTGCTTCTTTATGGAAGTGTTGCAAGAAAACATGCTGAATGTTGCAATTGAATAGACCGGAAGGTGGAAGGATAAACTCTGCTTGTTTTGCGACAGTTTTATGGACACCAACTGGTGCATGAACTTCGCAAAACTGATCGCGTTCTAAACAAGTTTTTGTGTGTGTTTATCGCATATTCAACGGCTATACAAAACCGTTCCAGTGAAGTTGATAATCGAGTAACTACATTGAATATGGAGAAAATGTTTTAAAATTCTAAAACGTTACAGATTATGAGGGTTGTTATTGGAAAAATTGCAAAAAAGACAGTTCATAATGCTCGGTTTAGTGTCGTCTACTATGAGTTATTTAAACCAAGCAAAACAACACTATGAACGATCCATTTACAACCTCCTATTGGCATAACGTATGCAGCTGCTGCAAATTAACAGTGCATAAGTGTATCGGTCAATGTGGTTTTCCTGTTGATACGATAATAATCAACTGAAGCAGACCCTTCCTAACGTTCACTATCAGAACCCGGCATGTGACCCACGCTGGGCAAAAAAAAAACGAACGAAACACCATCTGCTGGAGGCACACAACGCCCGACGTTATGCTCGAGCAGCTGGGCAGCATTAGTTCCTGTCTGCTCGAGCCACCCGACCGAACCGCAACCGGTCGGTTCCCGCGCCACTTGACCACTCGAAGTCGGCCGAAGGTACTTAACTTAATGATGGCTTCAATTTCCGTGTCTGATCGTAACTGCTTCCGGGTGCGATTGGGAGCCAACCTCCCAACCTCGCGCATCATCATCATCATCATCACCGGCAAAAAGGGGAACACACCCGCGAAACCACCTGCAACGCGTGGTGACGTCACAATCGGACGCGAAGTGAAGCTCATGCTTCGATGGGCTAGGGTGGAGCGCCTGTTCTTTTTTTTGTTGGCTCCAGTCTCACCGCGACACAATGTGCGCTTAATTCATGCTCACTCATGGTCGCATTTGTTGGTCATTTGCTTCCGATGCGGAAATGAAATTGGAAGTGGTCCGAATTGGAAGGAGCGTGGGAAAAGAGCGAGCGAATAAATCGACCTGGCACAAAATTTCAGGTTGTCAGCGAGTCAGTTTGCGCGCAGGCAAGTCACTTGTTCAACTTCCGGTGCGATTCCTGACGATTCGACTCGGCATTTTTCCGATTTACCACGCCATGGAGCTGCTTGATTGCTCTTTATAGCACTCTCTCTCTCTCTCTTTCTTCTCAGCTTCTCGGTAGCACAGGTATGAATGTCCATTCCGGGCTCGTGACAGTTCTTGGTAATCATAACCGCACTTTCATGCTTCCACAACAAAAAAGAAAGCAAACGACAAATTGCCCTTCCCGGGAACCATATTTCGCTCATTGTCATTCGGCGCCTTTCGCGTCTAATGCGCGCGAAACGTGATAAACCGTGTGACACACATTTGGCTTCCATTTTGGCTGCCGTGGTCCATTAGCACCTCAGACAAAGACGCACGCTCTGACATGCGGACGACCCAATTATCTCGTTCGCTTGTCGCTCTTCCCTTTAAGGTCGCACGGCTCACGCTGATGGTTCGGCTCAGCCCTGGGACGTGATTTGTTTATACAAAAACGAGTTGCCGGTGCGTTGCCGGCATACGCACGACCTGGGACAGCTTGTTTGGAACTCCGGGAACGTGACGTTTCCATCATCCCATCGAAGACTTACTGCCCGGCGTAGGTGGCCGTGCAGCAGCGGCTGAAGCAGGAAAGAATTCGTTGTAATTCCTTCTAATCTGGTAAACATATTATCTTCCGGGTAGTCTGCCACGCGCCGGGATTGCTGACACGCATATTGATGAATCGAAACTTCAGCAGCTTTCCGATTGGGGCTCGTGATGGATGGGGACGTCGGCACGGTGGAATTAATCAAGTAGCTCTCGGATCACTTCTTTGCAGCTTTGCGTTTTTTGTTGTTGTTCCCTCTTTATCGTCCCAGGTAAGCTCATTCTCACGCCGGAACGAGTATGATTGATGGTGAGATTAAACGATTATGGATTTGTACATCAATTCCTGACAGCTGCGTTCGGTGAAATATTGGCTCAATTTTCGGTTTGACGCAAAAATCACCAACCAACCAGCTTAAAGAGCTATTACTTTAAGCGCCTTTAAAGACCTCTATGCAGCACTGGGGCAGCACGTTTATCCCGGATGCCAAGTTTCATGCTGCCCAGTTGTAACCTCTCCAATGCTTCTTTCAAACAAATGAACATAAAGAAATCCTGCTAAAGCATTCCTTTCACCATTGCCTTATCGGCGTTCCATTGATCAATTCACCCGGCAGCCTTAGGTTGCATACTTCCAGGCGTTTAGAGCATCTCTTTCCACGCCCGTGTGTCGACGACACAAATCCTTTTCCCACAGGGTATCTCGCATACGTCGTAGTGCCCTCTACTCCACTCCATTCTTTTCATCCCCATCTCCAACGGCTAGGACTCCGAAAAAAGGACTTCTAGACATGTCGGTCACGGACCGAAAGCCTTCCCCCTCGGGGGTGTATCTGCGTATATCTATTCATCGCCCCGTAGAAGGTGCAAACTTATTTGTGATGTGAACAAAGGAGCAAACTCCGGTTCCGAAATTGATGCGGATATTTTAAAATGATCTTCGAACTTGGCTCCCATCGTGCGTAGGACGCACGGAGAGAGGGATCTCTTTTTATCGCATCTAAACTTGGGATAGGTAATAGCGGGAGCGAATTCTTCATGGCTCGAACCATGCAGCATTTCCATTTATGCAAATGTACCATCCTTTCCTGTTTTTTATAGGAATTTAAGCGTTGCCTCAAGTTATGGACCCAATTCCGGCGGTCAATTGGGACCGGTATCGTTTCTCGTTCGATAACTTTTCTAATTTTGTTGCTGAAGTTCTTGAAAAAAAAAACACCTTCCGCTTCCGCAGAAGCCGCTGCGGGTATGGTGTCTAACGTGCCCTTGCAAGGACATTGCGTTTTCAGGATAAGCATCCTCGTTTTGCCATAACTGTGGGAAGTGTCTTGCTGACCTAATCGAATGAACTCTCTTGGATAAGAATATTAGACACGCAGCGCCCGTTATGAGAGCACGAGCGTTCCAGCGTCCAACTCAAAGTTGCAGCCGGTTGTTTGCGTTGTCCATACATTGGAATGTGGCTCAATCGGCCAACTGGCCAACGCAAATAGCTGCAGGTTGCTAATAAGTTAGCTATAGCTCGGATCTGAGGTGGACTAACACAAGAGCAGTGCAGAAACGCCATCGCTGCAAGGCAAGTTCGCTTATCGGAAGTTCGGTGCTTGAAACTGTGTTGATTTATTTGCTCCACAACTTGCAGCGCCCGGAAATGTGTTTCTCGGAAAGCGGCCTCTCCCGGAAGTGTGTGCAAGGTACGGTCTGGGCTGAAATTTTATCAGGACGCTTTACCCAGCAGTGTCCAATGTGTCAATGTGTAGGCACAAGTTAAATTGTTTGCAAAGGTCACACACACATTCCCGTGCCGAATTTACTTGGAGTATAACTTTTAGCCTGCCAAAGTGATCTAAACTTGGGGAAGATTATCATTCGTGGCGAATGAGCTCTGCATTGTGGCATAATGACTGTTTCGCTTCTCTTAATCTTATCAAACAAACAGCTGGACTTGATTGATGATCACACAAATGTACCTCAGTGAGCCAGCGAACAACTACGACCAAAATCACATGCCAGATAAAATTTTTCTCGCTGCCCACCATTTGCGGCTTCATTTTAGAGGGATTTTGTTGGTTTAATTTAACTTTCGTAAGAGAAACACCGTCTGTATTACTTTCCACCCACCGCGCCAAACAACTCCCACCCTTATGCTAATATCGTTAACGCTGTGCCACCCCGAAAGTTCCGCCCTAATCTTGTCACTTTACGTTGGCAATATTTTTTTTCAATTTTTTTCTCTCATGCCCGTTGTTTACCGACGATCTTTTCACCGGTCGCGCGGGGCGAGTTTGAGTTTGGGAGACGCAAAGTTTTGTGTGCGAGCGATCCCGAGTGTGTGTGTGTATACATGTTTACCTTTTCCCTAGGCACCGTCGCATGCAAAAAAGGCCAACCGAGGCGAGGGCACTCATGGCAAATGTTTGATGAAACCAAAAGTTTGCCAAAACTTCGGAGGCGGAAGCGCACGGCACCCTCAGCCGACGGACGTGACGCAACCAAAAATGACACATCGAACCGCAATTTGTCTCCGCGCGAAGGCGGCCCCAGTGCAATCTGGATCGAGAGCGCACCTTCCGAGCCGTTTGCGAGATTTCGCGCGCTCCACAGCGTGAAGGAGGTTCCAGCGGACGCGGGACAGGCTTCGTCGCACGGTTTCGTCGACAGCTGACAGCTGAACTTCTTAGCGCGCGGGCTTTTCGGTCCCGGGTCGCAGGGCTGAAGGCGGCCCAAATTTATGAACCGGAGCACCCTTAAACCCGTCTGGCCGGGTGAGCGCACGAACGCATGGCCCCGCGTGATGGGTTGCCGCCGTGGGCCGGGGCCGGAATCACCGGTCCAAATGCTATCTGACAAATTGAGCACGCGCTGGTGTTCGATGATTTATAGATACGCGAGATGCGAGCGGGCACGCAGCCGAAGAAGGGTCGTAGGTCGTGAGCTAGCCGTCTCGGGAGAGTTTGGCGAGGATCGGTTATAAATCTCAATGTTTGCACTCGGGTTCCGGTCGGGGCCGGCCCGGTGACGGCGTTCCTGTGACTTTCGTCTTGGCGTGGGCCGCGTCGGCTCGACAAGCTTCGTTAATGAATGTGTCTTGCGGGTGTGTCTCCAAGGGACACGGGACGGGTTTGTCAAGGAGTCTCGTTCGTACATCATTAAGGAGGATGTCGAGCACGGAGTGTGTTCGCCTCGTGGCGCACATGCTCGGTCGGAGAGTCAAAACTTAATTATTTGATGATGTTTTGCTGAGATTGAAGATTTAATACTAGCCTGTTTCACTTGCTACTCTAGCAAAACTATTTAAGGTTATCCTTATACGTTCGAATATTGGATCGGATTGGATCGTTTGCGGCTATTACAAACCACAAGGTACAAACTATACTAAAAATATTGACACCCACTATATGTATCACTTTGATACAGCCTTCAACATATCCTAAGAACACAATTAACGCGCGTGAAGTTTCCGGCCAAAAAGGCGCCCTAATTTAATTAGCAAACTTTTTTAAAATTATCTCATCTTAACCGTGCCGTTTTAATGAAAGTTGAATCATAACGCGCTCGGGAGCGTGTTTCTAAACCTTGCCCCAATTAATCTCGCAACGCCGCACTCTGCCAACATGATAGCCCCCGCCATGAATAGTTCATCAGTGCCGGTGCTATTTGTGCGAAAGCCCTCCGCTTCAGGGTGAAACTTTCCTTTGAAAGATCCTTTTCGTCCGTTTGGGTTCGTACGCGGGGTGTCAACATTTGCCTGTCTTGAGCCCTCTAAATTTCAACCCTCTTGACACACACACGTACACCTCCCTCGGGTCACTCGCCCCCCCGGTTTGGGGATTGGTAAACAAACTCGACGACCAAAACTTTGACCTTCAATCAGTGATGTGTTGCGGATGTTTTGTTAGGGTGCGGTGGGTGTTGGGTGAGGTGAAACGCAGCATGTGGTCATTTGCTAATGCGAGCTCTGGCCGGCAATAAACGCCTGATGAGAACCATAGAAACTTTGCTAATGTGGTTAAGCTGTAAGTTTATCGGCGGGGTTAAGTTTTTCTCGTGAATGTGAAGAGATGTCAGACACCTTTAGCATTTTGTTCGCACGCGAGTTTGGCCTTGTCTAATTAAATTGTAAACAGTAGGATGTGTTTAAAGTTGGATGCTTTTAAATACACTTAAACTTCAAAAGGAAAAGGTTCTTATGACAGTCTAGGATTTTTTAAAACATTAACAGACATTGAGCTATAATAGGAATCTCTTTGAACTGTAGGCTGAGACGACCATCAGAGTAACCAGGATAAAGTCGTCTATCTTAAAAAAGTCTATCATAAAGTTCTTTCAGATCAGCCATATGGACAACAACAACAACAAGAATAGAATTGCTACAACTAAAAGACTTCTATTACAACTAAATGTCTAAAAGATACATACAACACTGCTAAGTCATAGTATCGTACAATATCCGAGAATTCAGCGTGTTTAAACAAACTTCTAGTTCTCTAGTGTTTTGTGAATAGTATGCACAGTCTGTTAACAATATTAGCACGAAAAACTAACCCTCCAATAACGGTTGAAAGATATTTTTCTAAACAAAATGTTTTTTTTTTGGCCATTTTGTTCCCACCATCATGGAACCGTTGCATCAGCATCAAAACCCTTTGCACGCCCATCTTCGGTATCGCGCTTGTCCCATTTTTTGTTGTTGCTCCCCACCGTGGCAGTTGTCAGAAAATGCGCTGGAGCGATGGAAAGAATGCGCTCGCAAACGTTCTACCGATCCCCATCCTCGATCGTACCGGGGAAGGTTTTCCGGCGAGCGTGCCACTTCACGTCATTCATCAGCGTTTCGCCTGCATTCGCTGCTACATCCGGTGCGATGGCTCTATATTTGCTTATGGTTTTCATATCGTACCTCCTGCCGGTTCGACAGGACGGTCGGTTACCTATGGCGGTGCACGGAAGGGATATGAGCGTAAAAAAAGGATGAAAAAAAAACTACGATGATGTCACTCTGTATCGGCTCTTTGTCCGTCCAATCTCCGATTGCAATCATGCCGGATGCTGCCGGATCGGGAGGCAGCAAAAAAAAAAGGATGCTCCATGTTTCAGGCGACTTCCTGCATGGCCACGGTGCCCTTGGAACATCGGTATCCCCATCGGTGTGCGGGTTTGAGCTGGTTTTGATAGATTGATTGTGTGTGCATTATCTGCAACCGACGTGCCCGGACACGGGTCAAAGCCGGACGATTGGGTGTTGGCTGCCGCCGGGACAAGCCTTTTTCGGTAAAAGTTGTGCCAAAAACTCGGAAGCCGCTCCGCTTGTTGCTGATAGCCGCTGACATCGGACGAATGTTAGTGGGTTGTTGTTTTTTGTTCCGCTTCGTTCAACACTACCAAACATGCTCGCATGCCAACGCAAAACGTATTTATTCAATTCGCTGCGAATGCGATCCAGGATTCTATTAACGCGCGGTGAAATGTTTGGAGAGGGGGATCGTGAGACGCGTCCTTTAGAGAAAAAAGCACAACGATACAGCGGCGAGAGGCGATGGAAAAAAACATGCATTTTCCGGAGCCACGGTGACACGGAGTCGTCTGTCTGACAGAGTGTTTGTTAGTTCTAAAATGTGATGATAGAGGAAATGGAGTTGTGCGAGATGAAAAAAAAAGCGACGCAAGACTGGAAACCGCTCGATGATAGACCGCTGGAATGATGGATGAGACTGTAGTTGCTGGGAGAGATGTCGTTTGGGTAGCATGTTTACAACGGAGGGAAAGCACAATTTGCATTCTAAATATAAAAAAAGCATAAAATAACATGTTATTCAAAACATGAAGATCTTACGTCATTTGAAGCTGAACTCGGACCTTTCTACACTAAAAACTCCCTCGCTTCGGCGCGTTTTCCCGTGTTCAATCAACATAAACACTAAATATGATTGTGTAATACCGCTCAGATTCCTAAGCTCAATTTAAAACACGCATTTCTACCTTACGCGTAGAGGAATGAATGCTGCTTTAATACATTTATCACACCTCCAAGTGTTTTAAGGTGCGATTTGTGCCACCCACCGAACAATAAACAACTTGACAATAGAATTCATCCCGGTGATGTTAATACCCTCTGGGCTGGTGCGCCATGTTGCGGGTGGCTGTGTGAAATGCAAAAAATGTGGTGCATACCGAAAGCCAAAACTTCCCCAACCATCTGTCCCGGCGCAAAGCGCAAGATAAAGAAGAGCGTTGCCGAAATTC
The DNA here is from genome assembly GCA_002091845.1 of Anopheles cracens. Taxonomy (NCBI): domain Eukaryota; kingdom Metazoa; phylum Arthropoda; class Insecta; order Diptera; family Culicidae; genus Anopheles; species Anopheles cracens. The sequence goes on from KZ072290.1 coordinate 58,809, forward strand.
GTGGAAATGCGAATCAGCCGCACTTAAACTTTGTTTTCTTGGACTCTGGAGTTCTTTGTATAGCTTGCAGCAGTTCATCAGCGTAAAAGCACGTGCCCACCGGACCGGAGGTGTGCGTGTGTTAGATAGCACGCAGCTATGACTTTTGTAGAATGTTCAGTGTATAGAGCTGGAGTTTTTAATTGGAAAAGAATATTTACTGTTTCAAATGGATATATTTGGTCAGAATAAAAATTAAGCCCTCCGCTTCAGGGTGAAACTTTCCTTTGAAAGATCCTTTTCGTCCGTTTGGGTTCGTACGCGGGGTGTCAACATTTGCCTGTCTTGAGCCCTCTAAATTTCAACCCTCTTGACACACACACGTACACCTCCCTCGGGTCACTCGCCCCCCGGTTTGGGGATTGGTAAACAAACTCGACGACCAAAACTTTGACCTTCAATCAGTGATGTGTTGCGGATGTTTTGTTAGGGTGCGGTGGGTGTTGGGTGAGGTGAAACGCAGCATGTGGTCATTTGCTAATGCGAGCTCTGGCCGGCAATAAACGCCTGATGAGAACCGTAGAAACTTTGCTAATGTGGTTAAGCTGTAAGTTTATCGGCGGGGTTAAGCTTTTCTCGTGAATGTGAAGAGATGTCATACACCTTTAGCATTTTGTTCGCACGCAAGTTTGGTCTTGTCTAATTAAATTGTAAACAATATAGTGTGTTTGAAAGTTGGATGCTTTTAAAAGCACTCACACTTCATGAGGACAATGTTCTTAAGACAATCTAAGATTTTTGGAAAATTGATAGACATTGAGCTTTAATATTAAGCTCTTTGAACTGTACGCTGAAACGATCATCAGAGTAACCAGGATAAGGTCGACTATCTTAAAAAAGTCTATCATAAAGTTATATCAGATCAGCCATATGGACACCAACAACAAGGATAGAATTGCTACAACTAAAATATACAACTACAACTAAAGATATATCAACAGTGTTGTTAAGTTTTAGTATCGCATAATATCTGAGAATTCAGCGTGTTTAAACAAACTTCTAGTTCTCTAAAGTGTTTTGTGAATAGTATGCACAGTCTGTTAACAATATTAGCACGAAAAACTAACCCTCCAATAACGGTTGAAAGATATTTTTCTAAACAAAATGTTTTTTTTTTGGCCATTTTGTTCCCACCATCATGGAACCGTTGCATCAGCATCAAAACCCTTTGCACGCCCATCTTCGGTATCGCGCTTGTCCCATTTTTTGTTGTTGCTCCCCACCGTGGCAGTTGTCAGAAAATGCGCTGGAGCGATGGAAAGAATGCGCTCGCAAACGTTCTACCGATCCCCATCCTCGATCGTACCGGGGAAGGTTTTCCGGCGAGCGTGCCACTTCACGTCATTCATCAGCGTTTCGCCTGCATTCGCTGCTACATCCGGTGCGATGGCTCTATATTTGCTTATGGTTTTCATATCGTACCTCCTGCCGGTTCGACAGGACGGTCGGTTACCTATGGCAGTGCACGGAAGGGATATGAGCGTAAAAAAAGGATGAAAAAAAAACTACGATGATGTCACTCTGTATCGGCTCTTTGTCCGTCCAATCTCCGATTGCAATCATGCCGGATGCTGCCGGATCGGGAGGCAGCAAAAAAAAAAGGATGCTCCATGTTTCAGGCGACTTCCTGCATGGCCACGGTGCCCTTGGAACATCGGTATCCCCATCGGTGTGCGGGTTTGAGCTGGTTTTGATAGATTGATTGTGTGTGCATTATCTGCAACCGACGTGCCCGGACACGGGTCAAAGCCGGACGATTGGGTGTTGGCTGCCGCTGGGACAAGCCTTTTTCGGTCAAAGTTGTGCCAAAAACTCGGAAGCCGCTCCGCTTGTTGCTGATAGCCGCTGACATCGGATGAATGTTAGTGGGTTGTTGTTTTTTGTTCCGCTTCGTTCAACACTACCAAACACGCTCGCATGCCAACGCAAAACGTATTTATTCAATTCGCTACGAATGCGATCCAGGATTCTATTAACGCGCGGTGAAATGTTTGGAGAGGGGGATCGTGAGACGCATCCATTAGAGAAAAAAGCAGAACGATACAGCGGCGAGAGGCGATGGAAAAAAACATGCATTTTCCGGAGCCACGGTGACACGGAGTCGTCTGTCTGACAGAGTGTTTGTTAGTTCTAAAATGTGATGATAGAGGAAATGGAGTTGTGCGAGATGAAAAAAAAAGCGACGCAAGACTGGAAACCGCTCGATGATAGACCGCTGGAATGATGGATGAGACTGTAGTTGCTGGGAGAGATGTCGTTTGGGTAGCATGTTTACAACGGAGGGAAAGCACAATTTGCATTCTAAATATAAAAAAAGCATAAAATAACATGTTATTCAAAACATGAAGATCTTACGTCATTTGAAGCTGAACTCGGACCTTTCTACACTAAAAACTCCCTCGCTTCGGCGCGTTTTCCCGTGTTCAATCAACATAAACACTAAATATGATTGTGTAATACCGCTCAGATTCCTAAGCTCAATTTAAAACACGCATTTCTACCTTACGCGTAGAGGAATGAATGCTGCTTTAATACATTTATCACACCTCCAAGTGTTTTAAGGTGCGATTTGTGCCACCCACCGAACAATAAACAACTTGACAATAGTATTCATCCCGGTGATGTTAATACCCTCTGGGCTGGTGCGCCATGTTGCGGGTGGCTGTGTGAAATGCAAAAAATGTGGTGCATACCGAAAGCCAAAACTTCCCCAACCATCTGTCCCGGCGCAAAGCGCAAGATAAAGAAGAGCGTTGCCGAAATTCGTGGAAATGCGAATCAGCCGCACTTAAACTTTGTTTTCTTGGACTCTGGAGTTCTTTGTATAGCTTGCAGCAGTTCATCAGCGTAAAAGCACGTACCCACCGGACCGGAGGTGTGCGTGTGTAAGATAGCACGCAGCTATGACTTTTGTAGAATGTTCAGTGTATAGAGCTGGAGTTTTTAATTTGAAGAAAATATTTACTGTTTCAAATGGATATATTTGGTCAGAATAAAAATTCAGATGACTTTGCTTTTGTAAGCCTAATTGTCATTTTTACTTCTAAATTATTCACAATACCCTAATGAGGCGTTCTAACGTACATGTTGCATACTTTCCGGCTGTTTGTTAAAATTTACGCCTAAATTTATGCAAACTTCAATATAGCTAGAAAAATGTATATGAAGGAATTTTATACTGTAAAATGAGTACCTTCAGTAAAAAATTGATTTATTTATAAAGCTTTCAGAGCTATATGTTTCTGGAAAGATAAGCAATGGTTTATTCTTCTATTAAATAAAATAATAAAGTAATTAATAAAATGTATTTACGCCTAAAATTATGCAATATGCATTACACAATAAACAATGAAAGACAAATTTGTCAGTTTAATACACGTTTTCCGCTCGATTACAAGCAACCGAACCAAATGATTCTAATTCCGGCCACAATAAGTTATTAGAGTGATAAATCACGGAGGAAATTTAGAACAGTGTGCACTTTTCCACCGCATAATCATCTTAAGAGCGAACCTATGCGCGCTCCACCGCTGCACAGAAGAAACGGAATCACTAATTCTATTCCTTCCGAGAGATAGCAGCCAACCGACCGGCACAACAAGTGCATTTGTTCCGAATGGGTACAACAGCAAAAAAAAGCATGCCACAAACAAGGATGCACAGCTGCACCCAACTGCAACAGGAGACAGCGTCGAGCGCGTCCCGAGTTGGCCATTTGCAAGGCGCCCGTGCCCGTGATAGGTTTAATGAGCGAGCACAATTTGTTGTATCGTGGAGCATAAATTTGAATATGCAACAGCGTTCGCTGCCTAATGGTGTCCTTGCGTCCTCAGTTTTCCCCCCAGACGGGGACGGGATGAGAACCAATTTTTCAAACCAAACACACACACAGAGAGAGAGAGAGAGAGCGCGAGACAAGGCCAGATAAGCACATTGTTCCTTCCGGAGAAGCGGGAAAAGACTCGGCGGCGTGCATTCGCAGGCGACTCAATGGCGAGTCCTTGACGGTTTTATTCTCCTTCGATTCTGGCGTCGCAGCGCGCTAGCAGCACGCGCAACAGCGACCGGTGGCGACACAATGGTGGCTGGCGTGACCTTTTTCGACGCAAGAAAATATTTTCCGCGAGATAATGCAATTTGTTCCGTTACGTGATGAAGTTCTCTTCGGTTCTTGCTTGTCGGCGCTTATTTTCTTCGCTCCGTTTCGGATATGCTTTTCGAAGATGAACAGTTTTTACTTGTTTACGGGTTTCGTTTTGCTGTATAGTTTTATGTAACAATCAAGCATGCTGTAGCAGACTCCTCGTTCTTATAATAATGATGTTCAGTGTAAAGTAAAGTAAATCTAAATGTGTTGCATCACACCTACCTGGCCAGGTTCGAAAACACTCTGACGCAAATGCCGCGGCAAACTCTTCATTTCATGTTTTTTTGCCGGCCTATTCCATTCGGCTACAGATTTCGGTTTCCGCTCGCCAAATGATAAATTAAGCAATTAAATTAAATTATCGACATTAAACTTTTCTCCCTGACCAACTTTGAATGAGTGATTTTCTTCGCCGCCGTCCGTTTTTCGGCGCCATTACTTTTACTTCTAATTTCGTTTCCGTTGCTCCGCGTGAACCATTTCGACCTCTCCGGCCGTGTTCGACCGGTCCGGAAACGATGGACACAAAATTCGTTGCCCCCGGCTCCCTGGCTCCGAATGGCTATTCGAAGGTTTGCTCTTTTTTGTTGTTGTTCGCTTCAAAACGAGTGCGCGAATACTTGTTGATGTATACTCCATTGAAGCGTTCCGTTGGGTCAAAGAATACGCACCGTTACCAGGACGGGAGTGCCCACTCGGGCTCATCAAAACCACGAACGAACCTGGCGGAGCGTCGGGCAGCGGAAAGCGTTGAAGATAAAATCGATTTTGCCGGAATGATTTACGCCTTAATCACTTGCGCAGCTTCGCAAGCGGTTCCCCAGTACGACGACGGTCGTTGAAATCTAGTCTGGCGCTAATGGTGCCTTTCTGCTGTTTTCTGCCATCGGTAAAACCTTCGCCTAACGCCGCGGCGCTGACTTGATTTAAATCATACACACGCCGACAAGCAAAAGCTCTTCCGTGGTGATTTATTCGAGCGGAATTGAAACGATTCGAAAAGCTGGTTTAATTTCGCACGCCGAGATTGATGTTCGCTGAAGGTTTTATTGTCTGCCGGTGAGGCTGTGGTTGCATTTTAAGCGGTTTGTGCTTTCAGCAGCTTGTTTGTTGCTTTAGAAAAGTAATAAATTTAATCTATAAAAACATACACTTTAAATTTTGTATCATGGAGCAAGTGATCAGATATTAATCAGAGTTTAATCAGAACATTTAAACAAATCATTCCCAGCCAAATAAATCGTTTGTAATATTTTGGTAAAGTGTTTGAGAGTGTAGATTACAATCTTTCGTGTTTAATGAGTATTGTTGCGCTTTATAGTATGTAATTGGTACTGTAAACCCTTACCGTTTTTGCGTTATTGCTTTTTTACTGTATGAGACTAACAAGACATACGTAACTATACAACCGAAGGCTATACACTTTGCTTGTTGCCAATCCGTAAGAACACTTTTCTTATGATGCGCCTAAAAGTATGCAATCTCGTGTACAAAGCCAACGGGAATGTTTCATAAAACCTTTCAAATCTATGAAGTACTGGCGTAAATTGCATTGCATACATTGGGGCGCAATTCTGCTTCATCTGCCCAAATGTATGCAATCGAAATTTATGTGTTGTGTAATAAAGCATGCCAAAGGGAACGATTTCTCTCAAGCACAGTTTGTATTGCAAATCGTCAATCAATATGGAACCTGCTAGACCCAATTTGACAAGAAAACAAAACAATCATTTGTTATTTATCATGTCATTTACCGTCCATCCACATGGCCACTGTTTCGACTGTTGTATCAAACGGCATTTATATTGACTTTAAATCAATCATAGTAATACCTCATGGTGTTACACTTCATTAACATTTTAATGAAATTTAACCCCCACCGGTCGTCGTGGAATTCGTCGAAACGGTGCTGCTGCTGCTCAATGCCGCATCAATTCATCAGCACACCCGGATACACCTTCGGCACCGCAAACGCGGGCACGCATTATTTATGCGCACTGCTTCGCTTAATCAGTTAAGTCAAACAAGTGGATTGTAATAAAACTGAATTCCTTGCGGCCGGAGCCGCCCGGCTGGGCACGCCGCTCTGCTTAAAATAATGCCGATAATGAGCGAAGTGTGCTTCGTTTCGATCGGAATCGATTGAAATTCACCTTCCACCACAACAGGGGTTCATTTATTATGCTGTTTGCATCCATTCATCAAGCGGCACTGCATCGACGAGCGGTGCAATCACTCTCATTGTCATTTATTATCACCGAACGCAATGGTTCCACTGTAATAGTGCCCGTTCGGATGCTTGTGTTGATGGAAACTGTGTGCATTCGGGATCAGCAAAGCAAGCGGAGCTAGGAACGAGACGCGCCGACAAAACGTTGTGAAATATTTATCGTACTAACAAATGTTTAACGGCATGGCGTCGCGATGTGAGCGTGTCGTTGGAATCGAGCGTTTTGGTGGAGAAAGTTTGCTAGCTTGGGATACGTTGTAAATTGCGGAAGCGAAAGAATTTATGACATCAGATAAAGCACACTGTTTTTAAAAACGGTGTTCGCATCGCCGATAAAATATGAGTTTGGTTCTTACGGTGTATAAATTACTGCCCCGATCATCTTACACCAACTCCACTCGGTTCGCAGCGTCTCCGGCTCATTCAATGTACGGCAAATAAAGAGTTTGTTTGCGCAAAAGTTCGACGTGACTTTTTTGTTGCACCGAACCTTTAATGCGATATGATTTATTGATATCGTTTCAAAATTAAATACCCCGTTCCGGCGTATTAAACTCATCGCCTTATCATCGTGCACCGAAGCATCTGCCAAATGTGCTCCCGTAAACGTAGAGCAAACGGCACAAACGAACAACAGCCTCTTCCGGAACCGAGCCCTCGTCGGCGCAACACAATGCTCGGTCGGGTCATGTTCGTCGGAGGCACTTTCCGGCCGGGTGGGAATGTAAATACGGTATCGTATATCTATTAGACCCCGGCTAACCGGATAAGGCGATAGAAGCAATCAATAGCGCCCACCCGCCCCCATTTCACTCCCACCGAAGCCGTACAAGATTACGGGCCCTGCACGTATCTGTGGTAGGCTCGTAGATTAATACAGCCCGTCGGCGAACGGTACAGGCTTAGATAAAATGTCGCTCGATTGGTCCACCGTCGGAGCAACACACCAGGATGCTGGCTCAGCAAGCAAGCACCAGCTGCAGACGCGGCGACCTTCCATCTCCAACGGGTGGAACGCGGGGTGGTGCGGGTGCCCAGGGATAAGCTGCGCTGAACGGATTTTAACTGGCGATATTTGTGCACGCCGATAATCGAATCCTTTTGCTGTGTCGGTCGGTGTTATTTTCTTTTGCTTTTGCAAAGAAAACCGGATTCTGGTGCTGCTCGGCCGGTTCCGGTCGCTTGGGCGCTGTTTATCGGCACATTTTTGCCTGTTCGGGCTCGAGATGCTTTCGGTTGGGATTGTGAAGAAAATGAGTAGGCCCCAGTGCGAGAGCTGGAGCACGTTTTGAATAGCCCGCCCGGTAGGAGCGTTCCGGTTCAACGTTTGTAAGCCTCGGCTACATTGAGTAGAATGTGTGAACGGAAAGTTTTTGCTGTTTACAAGCTCTTAACAGAACACATGTTGCACAGGAAACTATAATGGATAGTACAGGTTTGAGAATCCTTAATGAATTTGACTTATGTATGAAATGGCTCCCATAATATCCAATAATATGTGCAATTTATATTAGAATCTCCTTTTATACTGACTTATTTCTTATTTCTGAATACAATTTCTCATTTCTTATTCATGGGCTCCACTTTCCAAGTAGACCGTCCGGTGTCATTCTCCGAACATGACCAACCCACCGTTTGCAACATTTACTTTGCTTGATATGATCAGGATCCACGTCTCAGAGGCGATCTTTACTAATAAGAGTTTATTCAAGCAATACTAT
>KZ072290.1:66955-77008 GCA_002091845.1 Anopheles cracens
TGGCTGTTGGAAGTTTTTGATGGATTTGTTAGACTGATGAGCATACGATCGTGTAGTTTTACATTGAAAGATGCTGTTGGAGATTATATTTGTCCCAAGATAAGAGATGTTTTCCTCTTGAAATGTGCGCTTCTTGATGGATGGCGTAACTTCAAACTGCAATAAACCATTCCAGGCGAGCAGATGAAGGCATCTGTTCTATAGCAAAACATTTTTAACAGATTTTGATCGTTTCTATCAACAAACAACCTATGTTTTTCAATTGCAAATGAAATGAAAAGCATCAGTTTTCTTCTGTGTTTGAAAAACAGAACTGCTAACCCCGCGTGCCAACTGGTGTGATCAACGGTGGATTATCATTCGAAACGAAGTTACCCCATCAAATTTCAACCCACGTGCCAGCTCCATCCGTCAGCCAGCCCGGTCGGATCGGGAAATGGAATCGTTTTGTTTTCTCCACCAACCGGAACCGGTTTCTTATTAGAGCACTCATATTTTCAAAGCCCCAGCTCCCAGCCCACTTGCCAGGCGACCCGCTGAGCACCGAAATTTGCATATTATTAAACTTCATTACCCGAGGCATGAGGGGATGCGGTGATGCGAATGGGTTTTACTTCTCCAATTTTTTTTTTTTGGTTGAAAAATCGCGCTGAAATAGATTTTCATTCCGCGCGATGTCCGATTCGATCGAGTCGCACCGGCAAAACAGTGTTCCGTCTCGTCACCTATTTCGCTGCTCGGGCCCTCGTCATTGGTCGTTGGTAGGCAGCGTGGTTTTTCCCCGAAGTTGCCAGCGCCATGTTAATGAATATTTATGGCACTGCGCGGGTGGAGGGCAGTGCGCGGGTGCGCAGGTGCTGGGATGGAGTGTTGCCAAAGCTAATAATGAAAACGGCACCCATCGCCGGGATCGTTCCCACAGCCTCGTTTCGGTTGATGGTGCACTTTTTTCTCGTTTACGTTGATGCCCCGTGGTTTGTCGTTAAATGGGTGAAGAGATTTTGACACCCCCCGGCGGAGGTTTGCAGAGCGTTAAGCTAAAACAGCAAATACTCATTCTCGGAAGGAGAGTGGCACCAACAAAAATGGCTACTTAAAGTCAATATTGATAAGCAATCAGAGTGCGGAGATTTAGGATTGTCACCTACACATCTGGTGCATCATAAAACATGACTCGTTAATATTTTTATTATAATCTCATTGCGAGACTTAAGCCGAGACTTCGGAGCATGCTTTGTTGGTTAAGAGATTCCTAGTAAGAAACATTCAACATCGCTTTCTGCAGCATCGCAACAACTATTGACAACGTGCGGTAATTTAATATTTATCATGCGACAGAATTGGCGCAGCCACCGACCGAATGGGTCGTTACATGTCGTTCGCATTGCCTAATGAACTTCCGGTCGAAAGTGCTTTTTTTTCGTCGCTCGTCGCTTGTTGGGCCATAAAAGCGTCAAGTAGTTGTGACGTTTCTTGTGTACACCGTGGAGAGTGTACATGATAGAGAACCGTGTAGAATCATTCACTCGCTGCTAACGATGATGTTACGATCCGAGCCGCACACTCATCGGCCCGAGACTTCTTCAGCATTTTACGACCGATGCATGTTTCAATGGCGGAAGCGAAGTACATTTATGGCGACCGGCTGCCTTCGCTGCATGCATGTGTGTTCCTTTTGCTTCGACTTAACCTTAAAGATGCTTGAGCTCTCGTTGTGAGGTGAACGACCATTTGATGGGGTATTGAGAGTGCCTTCTTGTACTGCTTTATGTACACGATACTTTCTCGGCGATTTTTGTTTCGATTTTTTCACAGTCCATTCTTGGACGCGGTGTTCCAGCTAGTGGAATTGCAAGAAAATATGTTATGATCACTTAAATCGTTGGAAATCGCGATTCAAAATTTTAAATTATCACAGCTGGAGGAATATTATGAAGTAGCTATTTAAAAAAACACCCATAAAACTAGCATAACCTCTTCCAAGCTGTTACAATCATCAAATATCGTTCGGAATAAAACTTTCGAAGTGAAATGTACGACTGACAGATGAAGATCCTGTTCCTGCTTGTTTCGCCCCGTTGCTCCCGCGCAAGAAAATCGAACGAAGTGAGAACGATGTAACTCCACCCAACGATTCACTTCACAAGAAACCCGCTCGGTATGCGAGCTCCTTGTACAACTCGGCACTAGAACTAGACTTTCTTCGTACGCTTGCATTTTTTGGAACGATCTTTCCCGGCGTTTTCTTTGTCACTTTGGCGCCATTGCAACCGCTGGGTGAGAGTTGATGAATTGAATTAACCTCTCGTGACAGAGTTAATATGGTCGGCAAGCGAACTGTGCGCAGTTATTCGCGCAGAATTTCGCCCCCTCCTTTCACTCTATTCATTCAGTTACTCGGTTTTGATAGAGTTACGATGGGCGAGGCCGTGCGTGAACGCTTCCCAGAACGAACGGAACGGTTTTAATCAGTTTGCTCCCGGGTGTGGAATAATTTGATTAGTGCTCGAGTTTCTGTCGCCCACTTGCTGGGTAATAATTGTGACAACATAGTCGGGGAACACTGTGCGCGGAACATTTCTTACTTGTGCGATAACGGAGAGAAGAAAAGGAGGATTTATTTTAGTAAAAACAAGACAAAAGTTAACTTGAAAGAAGAGTCTTCCTGTACAGATTCTTTCAAAACAAAACCATTATCTCCCGCTACCGGTAGTTCTGAAGCCAGCTTGAAAATTCATGAGCTTCCTGTTGCGAAAAGCACATTCAGCAGCTTCTTTAAAACATTCTGATTAAACTGGCCTATTACACGCGGAGGTATCGTCCAGGGGTTGAACAGCAAGATCTTGGCCGAATTCTCGAGCTCCTCACGTTGGTTCCGGGGTACGCACCAACGTGTAAACAACTACAGATTCCGTGAAAAGCTTCTCATTACCGATCGATTCGCAGAAGCGAATGTTTTGCGCGGGGAAACAATTTTAAATGGCTTTCCCAAAAATACGACTTCAGTGAAAGTGAAAGTTCCATTCCGTATCCTTAAATATTTCATGCCCCCGTCCACGGTATGGTTGGCGACGGCCTCCCCCCCCCCCAGGCGAGAATGGGAGCAAGCGTCAGGCAACGCTCCGAAAACTTGTTCCGAAACAATACGAACGCATTAATGGCAAACAGCGTTCGCTGGTTCCGTGCTACGGCCCACCACGTCCCACCAGTTGTTTGATAGATTCCAAGCGCCGCTAATAAAATCCCACCGAAGCGCGGATCCTGCAGCGGATGGCGAAGGTAATTGTTTCGCAGACATTCGCAGGCGGGCTTCGACTCGTGGGTCTGGCGGAAAATTGGTTTTCGGTGTAGCTCGTGTACCGCCAGCAATGAATGGCGTCGTGTTTCTTCACAGTCGTGAAATGAGCTGCACCGGATAGTAACACACGCGCGCACGCAACATTAAAACGGCGAACGGCGGAAGGAAGCCACGGTTGCCTGTTTCGCTTCCGGTTCTCGGGGTTGTGGACGCGCTAATAACGCCTTGTCGTCTAACCGAAAATCCGCCGACACGGGAGCGCCGGGAGACCGCGCAATGATCGTTAAATTATGTGCCCATGCTGCTGTGGCTGCTTCTGTGGAGAAACGAGGCGAAAGAATGCGAGGAGGGTTGCTTCCTCTTTGCGTGTTTCCTTCGCCGTTCGTGTGGTGGCCGAGCAAACGCTCGAGAGCAGACCGAACAGGGTAAGTTACGCCTTCGCTGTGGATGTCATTAGCCATCAAACACATGCTAATTGTTGATGATGAATGTGCGCCCGCTCGCAGCTGGGGGAGGCACATTATCTTCAAGGGCAGCGATTACTTCAGCGGGGCCAGCTAACGACGGGCGCAAAAAGTAAATTGTGGCATTATTTGTTCACACTACACTCTCGTTAAATGTTGCTAATGCTTCGTTTTCTGGTACGCAATAGTCAAAGGGAAACCTTTGCTCTAAAAACTTGAGCAACAGTAGCTCCACCACTCTGCTTAGTGCCGTAACATCAAGTGATCTGTGAAGAACCCCACGGTGACCTTTAATAATTAGATAACATTGGACCTCAACCAATGAATTCGCCGGGTTGGTCAGACACTCCCAATGCCACAAAGAAAACGTGACCCTGTTTGTGCACACGAGATGGGCAGTGGGCAGATCATGCATGATGCGACCCGGCCTACCAAAAGGAGCAAAATCGAATTACGAAGGCGTATTCACTGCCGGCAGCCGTTCTGCCGACCCAAGGAAAAGTTCGGCCGATGATTGATGAGGACAGTGATGCGCTCGGGTGATGTGCCAAAGGCAGCAAAGGCTAAAGTTGCTTCCGGCCGGCACCGTCAATCGTGTGCGTGCTTGTGTGTGCGTATGGGCCGGCGGGCTGGACGCGTCCGGTTCGCTCTTTGTTTTGTAACGTAAATGAAGTAGCGCACACTTCATCCGGATCGGGGAAAAGTTGGTTTTTGCTGTGCCTTCATGCGAGCGTTTCTTTTTGTTCCGGTAGTAGCCATTTTGTTTGTTTTATTTATAGAATAATTTGTATTGATTGACGTGATTTATTGGGCAAGTCTAGCCTGTAATTATCTTTTTTATTACTTTTGTGCTGTTTGCCCAGCAATGAATGGCGTCGTGTTTCTTCACAGTCGTGAAATGAGCTGCACCGGATAGTAACACATGCGCGCACGCAACATTAAAACGGCGAACGGCGGAAGGAAGCCACGGTTGCCTGTTTCGCTTCCGGTTCTCGGGGTTGTGGACGCGCTAATAACGCCTTGTCGTCTAACCGAAAATCCGCCGACACGGGAGCGCCGGGAGACCGCGCAATGATCGTTAAATTATGTGCCCATGCTGCTGTGGCTGCTTCTGTGGAGAAACGAGGCGAAAGAATGCGAGGAGGGTTGCTTCCTCTTTGCGTGTTTCCTTCGCCGTTCGTGTGGTGGCCGAGCAAACGCTCGAGAGCAGACCGAACAGGGTAAGTTACGCCTTCGCTGTGGATGTCATTAGCCATCAAACACATGCTAATTGTTGATGATGAATGTGCGCCCGCTCGCAGCTGGGGGAGGCACATTATCTTCAAGGGCAGCGATTACTTCAGCGGGGCCAGCTAACGACGGGCGCAAAAAGTAAATTGTGGCATTATTTGTTCACACTACACTCTCGTTAAATGTTGCTAATGCTTCGTTTTCTGGTACGCAATAGTCAAAAGGAAACCTTTGCTCTAAAAACTTGGGCAACAGTAGCTCCACCACTCTGCATAGTGCCGTAACATCAAGTGATCTGTAAAGAACCCCACGGTGACCTTTAATAATTAGATAACATTGGACCTCAACCAATGAATTCGCCGGGTTGGTCAGACACTCCCAATGCCACAAAAAAACGTGACCCTGTTTGTGCACACGAGATGGGCAGTGGGCAGATCATGCATGATGCGACCCGGCCTACCAAAAGGAGCAAAATCGAATTACGAAGGCGTATTCACTGCCGGCAGCCGTTCTGCCGACCCAAGGAAAAGTTCGGCCGATGATTGATGAGGACAGTGATGCGCTCGGGTGATGTGCCAAAGGCAGCAAAGGCTAAAGTTGCTTCCGGCCGGCACCGTCAATCGTGTGCGTGCTTGTGTGTGCGTATGGGCCGGCGGGCTGGACGCGTCCGGTTCGCTCTTTGTTTTGTAACGTAAATGAAGTAGCGCACACTTCATCCGGATCGGGGAAAAGTTGGTTTTTGCTGTGCTTTCATGCGAGCGTTTCTTTTTGTTCCGGTAGTAGCCATTTTGTTTGTTTTATTTATAGAATAATTTGTATTGATTGACGTGATTTATTGGGCAAGTCTAGCCTGTAATTATCTTTTTTATTACTTTTGTGCTGTTTGCGGGTTTCATCTTGCACTACACACTTTTGGTTGCCTTTTTGCAACTTTTGTATGCAACTTCTTATGAATGTGGATATAATTACCTTCCAGCTTGTGCGGATTCGTTTATTTTATGTAAATCTTCCCTATTATATTTGTTCTCTCAAAATGTTTCTGCCATCAACTCTTTATACGAAGATTACAATTTTCTATTATTTTCTGTTGCTTTTTATGGCAATGTTTGCTTTTTTTATTTTAAAGTTTGTTTTGGTTACCTGTGTTACATTATTTTTGTTTGTTTTAACTTCTTTTGATTGCTTTTATTAATGTGTTTACCTTATATTCTCATTTTTGATTTTTTTTTATGTTAATCACATTTTAGCTAATTACGGTAATTACGTTCTTCAGAAAGTCCTTTTCAGTTATCATCTTAATATTTTATATATTTTTAATATAAAGCAAAATGTACCTTAAGCATCACATCTTCCATAATTCATCCGTTGTCTACAATATGTTAATATCACCCTGTACCTATTTGTCATGTCAACCGACTGGCTGTGTGTGTGTTGATGTTTTTGAGCGAAACATAGTAAACATGGAACCGGTGCGTGCGCCTACCATCACTATATTTAATCCAATTCCCCTGATGCGAAATAATTATTCAGCACAGTTGCCGCTCCACTCCACGTCATGCACGTACCATCTCAACTAGAGCTTCCTTTCGGTCCCAGTGCGCCTTTTGTCGAACCTTCGCTTTACTTAAGCGGCCTGCCGTACCGACATGTTGCCAGTTGCAGCAGTAATAGTGTATCGCTCCCAGTTAGTGTATGGGAGGAGCCACGTCTCTGTCCCAGGGTCGTTTACTTTAAAGCAACAACAAACATATAAATACACCACTTCCGACCCTTCCGTCCTCAAAACCACGGAACCTTCTCCCGAACGCGCACGCACATGCAGATGCGTAGGTCATCTTGGCAAATCGCGCCACCATATGCCGCGTTAAAAAGCAACCCACCGACCGGATGTGTGCTGGTTGGCGGTTATACGATACGGCTAGGCTTTCATAATTTAACTGCTTAACTCTGCGACTCTCCGCGTCCTTCCGACCCTCGTAATGCGCCCCAGCGAACCGGTCACCACCGTAATTTACGCTGTTTAAAGTTATGCGCGTACTCAGGGAAGCGGGCAGCGTTTGTTGTGCAACGGCGTGCCTGGCACCGTGTCTTTCGGGACGTCGGGCCCCGGTTCCTGCGCTGATGAGATTTCCCGCATTTCCTGCCACGTCCCAATAAATTCGTCCCCCCCCCCCTCCCCCTCTGTTCGGTTCGCTCTATTCTATCCTGAAGTCACAAACGACACAAACGCCTGCCGTGTGCAGCGAAACTCATCGCGGAACGCTGTCGTCGCATTACTTTGCATACTTAAGCCAGACCCAGCCGGCCCCTCTCCACGCCGCCTACTTTGCTCACGTGAATTATACTGAAATCGCTTCTGTGCTTGGGAGCAAACCGCAGCGAACCGCGACACACACACAGAGACCACTCACAGAGGCAAGCGAACGCGGGAAGCGCATTGCCTACTGCAAGCGTCGTTGAGTCTTTTCGGAAAACTTCAACAGCTCGAGCGTTGGGGTCGTTTGGAGGCGAGCTGTTGAGGTTCTGGCATTCTTCTTCAAGGGGTTTAGTGAGATGAGTTTAAGGTTCGCTGAATTTGCGAACGGGGAAATGATCATTTCTATGCGCAAAAGTTAATTAATTTTGTCCCCGTTTGAATCGGCTGAAAAAATAACATAAACAATTTATTCATACTTAATTAAATGGTAATAAAACTTAGCACAAAATTGTATGCTTATTTTGTTGTATAAATTGTATTTTAATGTAACTTTAATGTTTTCATCTTTGCTAGATTTTGAACCCTTGAATATGAAACTTCATTTGAAATTTCATAAGTTAACTATTACCATAATTTAATGACATTTTTGTATGCAAGCATCCTTAGAATTTGGTTGCTGATGAAGTTTGCTGATGAAACCCCCTATGAATAATTGGCTTAACTAGGGAGATAGGGAGATAACTAAATTCATAAAAAGGCAAATTCCAGTTTGATCACTATAGAGACACTATAGTCACTGTAGAGACTATAGAGACTATAGAAAAAACTAACGACGCAAGAGAATTTTCCAAAACTTTTTATTTAAAATAAGAACCACAAGCATTGCTCCACCCAACTAAAACTGTAACCAACCATAGAGAGATTATCTTTTAAGATCTTGTAAGATATTTCAAACCACTCCGGTCTTACCTCGCGCACGTGCCCAGCCCGTCCCGGTATCCGGTGGGTCGTTATTTGTTATCGTGTATGCTTAATAGGTGTCATCGCTAAATGAAGCGAACGACCCGTGCAGCAGTCGTCCTATTTTTACTACCGACCGGTGCGGTGCCGACCAGCGCGAGCCCCCCCGTATAATCAGCATCGAGTTGCTCATTGTCCTGCTAATAGCTTCGGCATCTGCTTTCACTGTCCTGCCGCAGAACGGGCCACGGGCGGGTAATGGGGCTCACGTTAATTCCCCGTCCGTGGGTGGCCCCGACTGTGTACGTGGCTTAATCACCACGCCAGCCGGCAGCTCGGTAGCAGCAGTGGCAGTAGTCGACGCTGGCAGCGAGGCGAAAATGAGCAACTGGAGCACTAGAATTTAGTGGTCAATCATGCTCAGCCTTTTTGCCGAATCCGACCGCGGAAGACGGTCCGACGCTCGGTGGAGAACCCCCACAGGATGGGTTCGAATGACCCGTTGATTATGGTGGTATTATTGATCGTGTGGATGTGTTTCTTTTCGGGATTAAGGGCGAGACTAATGCTGCGCTAATAGAAAATGTATATTATGTTTCTGCTTTATGAGGTGTGCGCTGACGCACGCCAGATAATGTTTCACTCAATAAAGTTTCAATCGATTGATATTTTCGTTTTTTTTGTGGAAAACATAATTCAATAACTGCAGGCTTATGACATATATTAATTAATGGTTTTTTTAAATCGTTTCAGGTATGATATTTCCAAGATCTATCCATTATCGCAAGAGTGAGTACTAAAATTGGTATCTATGTTCTATAAACTACGCTTATAACCCAGTAACCGGTTCGAGAGTCAATATTCAATCATAAAACTAAACCATACACAACGACCCACCGTCCCTTAGTATCACAATCTACACACAAAAAAACGTTTTTCTTTTCCACCACTTTTCCTGTTCGGGTCGTAACACCACACAAGAGCCACTGAGAGCCACGTTGAAGGCTACTTTTCCACACATCGACCGTGCTTCGATTTCTTTCGCCCACCGATGACAGTGGAGCCGTTTTCGGCGAAAGTTTGTCCACGGCCGGCTGCGAAAGCGAACAGAAGTTCCCGAAGCGCGAACGCTCCTTCGGCGCTCCGTCCGCATCCGCAAAGCCGTGTAATATAATGCGCCACGAGTTGTTGAAGTTGTTTTTCGTCCGTCGCCTTTCGGCAGGCCGCCGAAACCGAAGGCCCCCAAGACTTCCTTCCGACCTTCGCTTCCGAGAAGTTTGGCAGGAAACACTCTCCATGGGGGGCGAGCGAGTATCGGGGCCTATTGTACATCATTGGTTTTTATCGTCTGCCGGGCTGGAGGGTTACATGTTTGCATAAAAATTTCCGACCAATCAAACACGTGGAACGTGGGATTAAGCTAATCGTACTCGAGCCATCACACACTTCGCTAGCGGAGATAAGGTGAGCCGGTCTCGTGCTTCGGCTAGGATTATTGTTTGATGTATCTGACTTTTACATTATAGATGCTCACGCTGTCGGAAGCAATAGGAAACTTATGGCATATTTATGATGTTTTGTGTTTGAGGAATGCAATGCGTCTTGAGCAGTTTTTGTTACATTCTCGGTCGTTGCTAGTTTAATTCAATTGTCGGCGATAAAACTAGTGTAGATAGCCAAAATATAAACTGATGTATTGGAATATTGTCGAAACCTTATTGGAATGTTATTGATGCCTTATTGAAGCCTTATTCGACCCTTATTGGAAACTTATCGGAACCTTATTGGAATCTTATGGAAATGTTATCAAAACTTACAGGAAATGTTATCAGAGGCAAATTGAAGTCTTATCGGACCCTAATCGGACCCTTATCAGAACCTTATTGGAATCTTATCGGAGCCTT
>KZ072290.1:78870-90541 GCA_002091845.1 Anopheles cracens
CAGCAGTTTGCGCCGGGCATTTGCGTACTTCTTCGGCTTTGTGCTTTGCGCCCCGTTCCAGGCCGGTGAATCCCGGCTCCGTTCGGTTAACGCCGCGTTTCGACAGTGTAATTGTGAAATTCGTGTGTAAACATCGTTGCTTATTCACGATAAGCCATCGGTGCGGTCAAAGCTCACGGTGCAAACCAGTCACAGTGACCTAGAGATTGGCCGAGAACGCGATAAGATAAGAAGGATATTTTTTGTGCCTGCATTAAACATGGGCACCTTGCGGGGGTACGCTTCGCTTTGACCTTTACGAATGCGCTGCCCCAAAGGTTGCTTGCTGCACGTCGAAGGAAGAACAGACATGCAACGGGCCGCACAACGGTGGCCCAGATAGATTGTCCTTTACTGTCGTTTAATGAGGGGCGTCATGCTTCTCGTGGGGCAGCGAGGGCAGCAAAAAAAATATTGATTTTTGGTACCTTTAATGGAGTTTAAAGTTAAAGACTTCACTTTTACTACTACAATTATTTCACTAATCATCTCAATCAATTCTCTATCGTTTGTACAATGATTAAATCTTTGGGAAAATTAAACACGATTTTATTCTAAAGCTATACATCTATACAAAAAGGAACGTTCCGTTCCTAGTTAAACACCTGTGAAAAATGTGTCAATAACCTTTTGTTATTTACACTTTTACTCATAAATGTTCAATTTTAACATATCGAGGAGTAAGAAATAATGTCGACATAAATTGGTTTCTGGTAAATTGCTCCAGAAGCAGCAATGAAAAGAAACGTAACGCTGTACTTTGTATGGAATAGCGCCATCTCTTGGAGGGTAACATAACTAAACATTGTTTTCCGTTTTCCTGATCTTTCCTGGTGCATTGCAAGTCGACATTGTAACGTTTTACAAAACCCATTGCGCCAGATGCATGACGTTGAATTATCGGATTACACCAACATATTAGTTTCAGACCAATTCAAATGCCGGTTAGTGACACCTTATGTCATCATTTTTTCTGCAACAAACCAAAACAAACCATCTTTCTGAGGGTCTCTTCGGAAAGGAAAAAAAAACCCGCACCCGATTCTGGTGTGTCCAACGTACACAGGCGGAAACTTTTGCCCGTCCCAGCGGCTTATTAAATCGTCCTCTCAGTTTGTCAGTTGAGAAGTTTGACATGGCGTTTGCGGTGTCCTTTTACCAGCCCGCAAAATGCCGACACGCTGACAAAACAAACCTTAAGTTCGCCTCCGCGCCGTCAGCCGTCCCTTGAGCCCGCTCCATTCGCCCGGGTGACAGTGACATCGCGTCCCAGCCCGAAAAGGAAACAACGAATCACATCAAAAAGAATATCCGCCGCCGTCGGGTGGACATTGGTTTGTTGAATGTTTTTGCGCATCGCTTTCTCCAGCGCCACACACACACACAGTGTTTGAAAAGTTAACAATCCGGACCCCAAATCAGTGTCGAATGACCGACGGGTTCCTCCTGCGTTTCGTGCGCGATACAACAAACATCTCCACATCGAACACACAGTGGACACGGTGTACACACGGATGCGATGTACTGGCACGTGCCGATACTTGCAAGATGTTTGATCATAAGAAAGTTACAGCAAACTTTCACGTTTGCCGGACAATTTTGTAAACGTCAGCACGCACGCAACCAGCGAACATGGTCGTCCTGTTCCTGGAAGTGCTTCCAGCGCTGTGTTACTTTCGACCGTCCCAGTTTTCTAAAGGTGTGCAACTAATTCCCGCACCTGGATGGAGTTGTAACTTCATGGAGGTGAATTGCATTGACATTCCGGGTTTTGGGAGGGACTCATCGCCGCAGGAAAAGTGCCGGAGTTTGAAGATTCGAAGGACCCCTTCAAGGTGGTCACCCCAACACACTTTCGATCCGTCCATAAGCTCGGCTGGTGTATGTGTGTGTCTCCGCGGCGTACAAAGCGCGGGGACAAACAAAAACGAGCAGCTACACATAAATTATAACTTTCCCGAGCCCACTCCCGTCTCTCCCAGAACCCTGGGTTGAAAAGTTTCGCCCTCCGTCTGCACAGCAAAAAACTTTGCACTTCCTCTTCGCTCCACACGAAGAATTATTTTAATGCAGGCCCAGGTTCTCCTCCAAATAGGGCAACTCCATAACCTACAGCCGTTCGGGGCGGCCCTGCCAGATCGTGCCATACCCGCTACCTGGGCCAGGAGCAAACTTTCTTCTTTCATCGCCCGAACCCAACCCGACCGGGAGGGTCCCTTTCAGCCCGGCAGTTTTGTTTAATTACACTCATCCATCTTTGGGCTGCTCGAAAGCTGTTCCCCGGTTGCCGGCACTTAGTGAGGGAAGCAGCAGCAGCACCGCGCCATCAAAGTTGCCGAAAAGTTTCGAAGCCCTCGGTCCCCCCCCTTTTGGTGGACTTCCTCGTGCTGTAAAAAAACCCTTGCCTGTACCGTGTCCCTGCTCTGGTTAGTAATTATGGGGGCTTAGGAGCGACCGTTGCATCTGGTGTGCCGTTGCAGCGTGCAGGGACAGAGACAGAGCACGCGGCGAACTGCATCGCCATTTAATGATGACAAGTGGCGCGATGGTGCATAAATTTGTGACCTTCCCCTCCTCTCCCCTCCACCCACCTTCCCACTCCTCTTCGTGCTACTTTACTGCACCGATTAACGAGTCTCAGCGGAGCGATCGGGATGGAGCTGAATAGCTGAAGCGTTTCTTTTGCTGTTGGGGCAATATTTATGACACCATCAGTGGATGCAGCGAAAACTGTATAAAAATGACAATAAGCTCGGATTAAGACTGGATGGTAAATGATTTTTTTGCCATCGGATATAATTAATTTGAATATTTTTGTTTTTCGAAATAATAATAGACCTGTACTACTTCACCAATTTTAACAGATAGAAAACGCTGTAAAACGCTTGCTATAAAATATGATCAAGCGTCAAGTAAAGTAAGTAAATGATTTATATCAATTCGCACGTGTTTGACTACATAAATCAATTGTAAAATAATTTATAAATTATAATTCAACTACTTTTTTGTCTAGCCTAAATAAATCTTACCGACTTTGCATCATCCAATCGAGTTCTATACGGTTTGCATACTTTTACTACAATCCAACTACTGCTGCTAAGCGGTAATGTAGTGCACAATGTCGGATTTTAGGCGCAAATGTTCCTAATCCGCCTAAAAGTATGCAATAGCTTAGCAATAGTATAGCAATAGCTTGAGTCTATAAGCGTACTACTACCACACAAATGTTACCGAGATGTTATGTTAACACCGAAAATTCAAAGCGCTCGTCTTGCAAATTGCATACTTTAAGGCGGCAACGCTTAACGTGCTTCTTTATTTGCGAAATATTTTCCACTTCGGTTGGGTAATGGATTGATTTGCCGTATATTGATATCTGTGGATTATTTTAGCGACTGGGGGGAAAAAGGATGTTCTACACTGAACAATAGCATGCTTCCGCATACAATTTTTCCCGATATTTTTCTACACACCGGCTGTAGACCGTGGGTGTTCCTACCTCAGCACAAGCAAACCGACACTCAGCACACACACACTCACACCCGCAGGTTGATCATCGGCAAAGTCAGTGGCTGCTCTTCTCGGAAATCCCTTGACAGATGAAATAGCTCCGCAAAATTGACGTAAGCTTAAATCAAAGTACCGGCAAAACGGCGCCCCATCCCGTCCCGGCACCACCCGGCAGGCCAAAGACGTGAACCTGAAAGCCGGGCTATAAAACTCTTTTGGGCCGGGTTTCGCGCGAGTGCGTGCCGTTAGCCATTTCGGGGTGCGCTCGAATTGAAACTCATTTCGGGGTGCGCTAGGGGAGCGTTCTTCCCATTTGCGTGCCATAATTGCTTTGGGCACGCATGCGAATCTGTTCCTGTTTTCTTCTCCGGTTGCGCCTTATTTGGCGCGTGAGTGGAAAGTTGTGTATACGGGGTGGAGTTTTGTGCTTTATTTTTTCTTTTTTTTCATTCGCTTTTCTTCCGTAGATTGGTTGTAGCAGAAGGTGCAAATGTGATAAAAAAGTAATGCGATGCTAAGAAGAACGGTTGGAGCTCCGTTAATAAATGATCGAGCGGTATCGGATGGAAACGCGAGCCATCGGGGAAGTTAAGTGCTCATCGTTCGTTTGAATGGAGCTAGGTTTGTGGGAGAGTTATCGTGTGCAATGTTTGTGAAATATTGCGTCCTTTCGTTAAGTTTGCTATGCTGTACACTGGACAAACGAGAGAAACTAGTTTAATTAGAAACGTAGAAAAGTTTTGGTTTGACAGCAAATCTTGTTCTCAACATTGTTGCTCGAAACTGTTCCGGTACATAGGTCCATTTTGTTAATCCACCCACTGTCTTTATGATGTTCATACCCATTTCCACATTTTTTGCTTCCACGGGAACAAACTGCGGTGCTGACTTCAAATCTTCCCTATGGCAGTTTCGAGCAGTGCAGCAGATGTTTCCTTCCCTATCGGAACCACAATGCAAACTGCTGCTGGAATGTCACTATGACCCATTTCGGATGTCCTTGCGAAATGACGACTTCACCATTCTTTGGCCACGGGATGCGAATGCTGCGAACAAAGACAGCTCCTAGGTAACGGTGCGCGATAAGTGTCCTCGGTGGAAGAGTATATCCGAATGGCAAAGTTCCGCACACCGGAAGCAGATGCTATTGGGCAGTTAGCTAGCTGCTTTCGGAATGCTTCTGTTCGTTTCACAGTGTACGGCTGCTACTTAACGCTCACCTAGAAGCATCCACATGGGACAGGCGCACGTATCAGGCGCGTTTGTTGAGGTACCGCCGGAGCGGCAATATCGAAGAGCGCTTGTCTTTGCCCACCCGTTGGCAGCAGCTTCCCGTCAATTATCCTCTGGTGGAACATGGAAATCGAATCACACTATAATGCGATCCCGAACGCTTGTATCTCCCAATAGACGGGTTGATGCTGTACGCTTGGTTGCCTCGGCAAATTGGCTTATCCTTTTCGAAAATGATTTCGCTCGCTGCGGGCAATGCGCGCTTCGGGAAACGAGCTTATTTGGGGAGCGGTTTAAAGTATGTTACGCCCGATGGTTCGCTCCGTTGTTTGTTATAAAATTTTATATTTATTACCGTCAATCATGCAACAGTTGTGTATGTAAAGTTTGCCTTTCCACACAGAAGCACCTAGTTTTGCTGCACGAAACCGAACGAAGCAGTGCTTCGCGATGGAACATCCGTGCGCATCCGTGGTCCTGTCCAGCACGGCGACTGTCCGGTGGCATGCACAAAAAAGGACACACGGGCATGTTCACACCCTGCTACTATAGGTGGCCAACACGACAACACCCGACCATTTCCCCGTCCCCGTCGCGCACTCGCTGGCGGTGGGTTAGCGTTTTTCTTTCCCACTGCCCACCAGCTTACTAAGCGAGCGCCGCCTCAACACTATATCTTCATTGCGCCAAATGAAATTTGGCGTCTCGCCGCATGCATGCATGCGCGCTGCTTAATGAATTGCCATTTATCATCGCGGTGCAGCTGGACGCTTTCCTTTTTAATTTACATGCGCATTTAGCTACCGGAAGCACCTGCCGCTGGGTTTGCCCATGGTAGAAGAAAAATCTGCCGGATGCACAAACTAACAGCGCAGCATTGTTGATGACGAAATCGTTGCAAACAATGCGAGCGGTTATGAGCGTTGTCTTTATTTCAAAATAAAAGCTGTTCGCCATCACGCTCGGCAGTCTTATCCAATCAAACTGTTCGACACGCTAATTGATGTCCTTGCCGAGCGTTCCACCCTCCCAGAGCAGAGCGAGCTACTTCCTTCCGTCCGGGGGGTGTGTTTTAATCTTCACGTCACAAACGCTCCGCACCATTAACGACTTCCACTTCATTTGAGTATCGGCATCGTTAAATCATCGTTTACGACGGACGCCAAAATCGCTATCCGGTTGGAACAGGGAACCGTCGTCGTACCCGGGACGGTATGCGGCGCATCTGTTGAATCGGTCAAACCACCGGCGCTCTTATCTGCCGTTTCTCCGAACGGCAGCTGCACGCCGTTGAGCGATATCTGTAATCGAACCTATCAAACGTGCGACGCTCGATGGCACTTTGTCAATAAAGAAATGGATGGAAGACACCTTGCCGGTGTGATTTTTAATGTGCTCCAAGCATTTCGAGCAACCGTTTCATACGGCTTCAATCAATATCATCAATTGAGTTTTTTTGTTTCGACTTCATTAATGTGATATGGAGGCGCCTGGTTGTTTTCAAAAATGTTGGTCTGCCGGAAGGAACGTGGCCCCGGTCCGGTCACACTGTGTATGAAGAAAAACGCATTCAATATCACCGCTTGTTGCGGTGTGGCCCACTTGGCCCCGATGGTCCGATGATTACAATATGCCACCGGAACGAGAGTTCTTTTGCGCGCTCAATGCGCTTTTCCAGTGCTTCCCCCGCACACGCACTTTCGTCCTTCCGTGCCTCCCCCTCCCCGTTCCCGATCGTTTTCCTTTATCAGGAAGCACGACGGAACAAGGGTTGAGCCCCGTTAAGCGGATTACGGAGCATTCTTTCCAGAAGTCCTGACGCAGTTTTTGTTCCCGGAGAGCGAACGTTCCTCCCGTTCTTCTTCTTCTTCTCACGCTCTCCTCCTCCTTGTCTTGTGTGCTCTTTGTTGTGCGGAAAGCTCATTCCGATGCTCGTGTTCCCCCGTTTCCGGCGCTCTCGTACGCGTTGCCTGATCTGACAGGCAAATAAGTGAGCGTACAACCGATTTGTGCGGCGTGCCGTGGCTTCTCAATATCAATATAAAGTGCTTCCACGAACATCGACGAATCACGAAACGAGTGTGTGTATGTGTTCGGATCAACCATGTCAGCGGGTACGTGCGTCCCCGGGACAAGGGAAAGCTGAAAAGTGAACGAAATGTGCTTTCCATCTCTGCGGCTCCCGTTTTGCAATGACCCACAGACATTTCAAGGTTTGGTGAATAACGTTGGCCCCTGGAACGATTTTACGCACCTGAATGGGGGGGGGGGGGGGGGAGGTTCCCACACGAAGCGTTCGCAAGCTTAGATTGTCACATCATTTGATTAATTTGAAAGATAATGTACATTTATTATGTACGTAGATTTAACACAAATTTATAGAGAATTTGTGTTACCAAATGGGCAAATCATAAGACTGTTGCATTAAAACTAAACAAAACACATGTAACACGAGCAACATTGTTAGTCAAATTTGTTGCGAAAAGATTTCTTTCGGCATATTTGCTGATATTGAATGTGTTAAACTAAATTATGTTGATAAAATTTTAAGGCAATCACTTGGAAACTTTAAATCTTCTTTGTTAGGTGTTAGAAACTCCAAACATCGATATACGTTCAGGAAAATATCTTTTAAAAATATAAGTTCTCGTTCACTCGATCACTAAAAAGTGTTTAGTGATAAAGTAAAAGTGATTTTTTAAAGATATTGTTAAGAAAACCATCAAATACTCTTTACTATCGCACGCCAAATGAAAAAGAGTTAAATTCTCGAAGGATTATTATTCAAAACATAACCAAACTTATGAGATTTAAAACACTTTCACTTGTATTCTCAAATAATTTCAAGGTGAAGTTGGCAAATGAGCGTGAAATGACGTTAAATTGCGTTAAATTCAAACATTGCCTTCCTCTTTGATTCCAAATAAGAATATTTTGTGAAATACCAGCGAAAAACAAAACTGTACGCTCACTTTCACTCGATCCCTTCAGAGCCTTGACGTTTTCGACTCGCATTTCACAATATTGTTTGCCCAACAACATGAAAATAAAACTCTCTCACTCGCTCACGAAACACTCGCACTCGGACGTTAAACTCCCCGAACTAACAAGCATAAACGTCGCGCTGCCTTTCTTCGGTAAATAACGCTGAGAGCCAGCTGGCTTACAGTTCGCCGCAGCTCTGCACCATAACAGGTGATTGAAGCTGTTGCTACAGTTTCATTAGTAAACTTTGTGCTGATATATCATCGGTGGCGCGTGGAAAGGGAAACTGCCTTTCACAATCGCACGGAAGAAGTATTTTTAACAATCGTAAATCTCAGTTCCCGGTGTATGTGTGTTATTTGCACGGTTGGCAAACGTAAACTATTTTTTGTTTGTTTTCAGTCTAAAAGCTCATTCCACGGTGCACCTTTTCGGGACGTCCTCCTCGTTCCAAGGGTAGTTTCGAGTTCGTGTGTGTGTGTGTGTGTGTGTATGAAGGTGCACCTGTGGCTCTGGTGGGACGTCATAAACCAGCGGCTTTCGCTCCGCTCACAACCACAGGCGCGCAAGCAAAATGGAAGCAGCGAGATTCGCACGCGCTCCCAACTTTTATGTCGATACACGAATTTAGTACGTACTGCTGCTGCTGCTGCTGCTGCCGGTACTTTAATGATTATGAAAACGTACGGCTGCCTGCGTTTCGATGGGTTTGAGTGGGTAGTTACGTTTTCTTTCTCTTGCCGGATTTTTCTCCCTGGCTACGGAGCAGCCGTTTCCTTGTGGCACACCGGCCAGACGCGGCCCGATGCGTGAGAAGTGTAAAGTTGAAATATTTTTATAAGTTTGCTCGATAACATCACATACATACCGTGGGCGCCTTGGGCGCCTCAGCCAGCGCTGCAGCCCGGGTGGTGGAATGTTTTATGGCACACTGCCACGCGCTCCGGGCGCACATGTGGTCGGCACCGAACGCGGCCGAAAAGCGCCACAAGCGACGGTACGACCAGGTGGGATAGGACAAAGCAAACAAACATCGTGTTCACAGGCCAATGGCCGCTCCCGACACGTTCGCTCGGTTATGAGGTGAAAATTGACAAACACTGGGTTTTTTTTGGGTGGGTGAAATTAATATTCTGTCACCGGAAGGCCTTAATCCTCCGGGGGTGGTTTTTGAAGCACCCGATTCACCAGATTAGCATTATGCGTTTAATAAACTGAACGTTTTCTCCAGAAGAGTATGTTGCTGACCGAGCCGAGCACTCACATTGTTAGCTATTGCGAAATGGTCGATATTGCGATGCTTACTCTCTTTCTCTCTCGATATAGTTGAAGGTCTAAAATCATACAATATTTTGAAATAAAACATAAAACTGAAGCTAATTGCCTCTGAGCAACATTTATGGAAATGCATAAACATTCCAATATAGCATACGTCACATGCTATAAAATTATATCAAGTAATGACATGCATAGTAATTTTTATAGCAAAATGTCAATGCGTTTTTGGTTTGTTATAATACTTCCATAAAACTGTCTGCAAACACCAAACGCTATATGGAAAATACTGTAGAACACTTGCTATAAAACTATTGCTTTTTGACAGCAATTTTTGACAGAAATGAAGTATTATTAATAGTGTCATCTGTGAGAAAATACACGACCTTACGCATGTACTTCCTAGTATTTTTATTGTTTATAGGATATTTTATAGTTATTTAAAAAAAGAATTGAAAAAACACACTATATTTATGGAACGTCACTAGTGGAATGTATCTAAAACCAATTCTCTCCCAAACTCACATGAAATGCAATGAAAAGGGATCGTATAATAAAATGTAAATCGCTTGCCAATTCGCTGGTGTGTAGATAAAGTTATCATAGTTACGGTCGCGTCCCAGCACATGTGGCACTGTCACCTCGTATTCCCTTTGTAATCGTCACTCAAGCATTACCTTAAGTATATGTCCTGCGAGCGTACACACCCACGTACACACTCGCACCCGCACGGCCATATACGTATACGTCCTGATTCGGGTTATGAATAAGTTAGTGCAAACGCGATGCCTGCTCATTTCAATATTACTGCCGCACAGTGGCCCTCCCCGAGCGGGACTCGCACACCATAATCCTTCGTGCCGCGCCGCCACACGCTCATCGTTCATCGATTATGGTCACCGCACGGTTCGCCTACGGGTGTCGAGTGGCCACAGAACCACCCCGAAAAAGCTCCACAGACTCATGTGCGTGTGTGAGTGTGCAATCGAAGCCAAACGAAGTGCGTGAAGCACGCAACCCCGGTCCCGAAAGTCCACCAGCGGGTCACAGCTATCAACGGTCGACCTCGTCGTCCTGGTCGACGCGGACGTGGCCGTCGTCATTATTTCCAATGAGAACGAAGCACCAACAACAACAACAAAAAAAACGACCAGCGGAACCGAGACGAGAGAGCGAGAATGTTGGACGCCGCCGCGTGTTGCTTTCCGCCGGGGTTCATCGCCTAACCCAATCGATTCGAGCAGCCCGAACGCGTGGGCTTTCCGCACGTTCCGGACCTGCGAGCGTGTTCAAGCGGATTGTTCAATATTACCGCGCGACGATGGGGACGATGGCTTCGCAAACGACAAATCACGGCCAGAGCCCGTGCCTGCCTGCCTCGTAGAATGTTGTTAATCGATTTGCGAGAGGACATTCGCATGCTTAGCATTATAGACCGACCGATCGACCCCGTGTCCTCCGGAGCACGAACGAAACGGTGACCTCGTTTCCTGTGTGCGTGGAGTACTAATTTCGAAACGTTCGCAACACTCGCATCGTTACGCTTGCCACGGTGTGCGTTCGACTAGCTGCGGTGCAGGGAATTGCTAATCGGGCCGCTAACCGGATGCTAATGGTCAATTCGAGCACTTTCGAGTGTCGAAGCGGGTGGTTAATCGTCCGGGCAGGGATAAATCGGCAGCAGAACACGACACACAGGATGAAAAGTATCGTCCGGTATGCTTACGCAATATCGGTGCAAGGTTCCATGAATAGAAGAGTCGCATCTAGTTGTGTAGTAGTTTAAAATCGAAACAGGAACGATAACATCCGTTAAAATATTGGACCATATTAGGCATGAAGTTTTGATTAGACTCCTCTGCTAGAATCATATCTGTACTTGAATAGAGTGTGCTTGCAAAGCCACGTAAGGAGAGTTAAGTGCCCTTGATAACCTTATTTACGAGTGAATTATAGCACAAAAACAGAATACTAGCAGGATTATAGCAATACGATTATAGCAGCGACTTCTGGATGCGAATAACTTTCGAATAAGCATTCCAATTGACCCAAACATTCAAGTGAAAATAGTGTTACGAACCAAATTTCTCCTTTGATAGCATTCTAATTTTTCCAATTGCTATTTCCTACATTATCACAAGTCTGGACCCTTTTCCCATAAACTAAAAAGCTCTGCCATGATATCCTGGGTTGCAGGTATCTACATTTAGGCGCTTTGTTTCTACCGCACACTTCGACATCCGGTTCGAAGGACCAAATAGAGTAGGTATTCTACTATTTTCTGCCGGAGAAGGGGTTATTTTTTCGCAAGTTGCAGCTTTCTTCGTTTGTTTCGGTTGTACTTCTTTCTGCAACTTTCCAAAATGCTACAACAGTGTCCCTGTTACAAACCCTTCGCCTTATCTGCTGCAGCGATCACAGACTGAAGCAAACATTGCCTATCGGAGGCGAATCAAAAGAAACATTAGACGTCAAAAGGTCGTTCTGTCTGTCCACACAGAGCCACAACCGTTCCCGAAGACGTTCTCGCAAACACCGCACTCGTAACTATGGTTTTCGGATAAAAGATGCAAACAGCCGACAAGCTCGCGATTAAGCAATGGAACGCAAACCAAGTCAGCCAGCCCGG
>KZ072290.1:112939-126721 GCA_002091845.1 Anopheles cracens
AAGATATCGAACGGGAGCCTTAAGTCGAATCTGAGCAGTATCTCGAACTCCATCTTCCAGGCGCTCGAGTGTCGCCGCGGCGGCAGCATCAGCAGCTCCAATCTCGACAATAAGGCCGTGCACGTGGCAGCAACGGCGCGTCCGACGATCGCGATCGACAACGGGAGCCTGCAGTCGCGCCGCGACAGCGATGACAAGGAACCGCTCGTGAAGGGGTCCGAGTTCGACGAGATCATCCACAGCTTCGAGACGGAGCTGAAGAGCTTAAAGTCACTGTCGCTAGGGCGCAGTCAGTCGCAGACGGATCAAGGTTCGCCGGAGCGTGAGCGGCGCAACTCGGACAGCTGCCCGGTGAGGCCACCGATACTGGAGGAGGTGGTGAAACTTCGACGGCCCAAGTCCAGCACGGTGTGCAACTATCGCAGTGACGGTGGCGCGGCCTGTGCCGCCGTCCATGGCGGTGGTAGCTCCACGAACCGCAGCAGTGGTAGTAGCAACGGCAGCGGAGTCACCGATCAGTCGGACGGCAGTGGCCAGCAGCAGCGCAGCGAGGCGTCCAAGCGACGCAGCCTGGAAAAGCAGCGCAACATCACGGACGAAGAGTTCAACATGGGCTTCGAGATCAAGAAGCTGTGCGATCAGCTGCAGGCACCGTTCGCACCGAACGTATCCACCAACAGCGAGCACAGCCCGCAGAGTGCCAACGGGGCGGCGAGCTTGGGCACGGGGCCGATCAGCACGATACCGATCGTGTTCCGGCGCAAAAACGACTTCCACAGCAGCTTCGACCGCATCAAGCGGCTGAGCTTGATCGAGCGTGTTGAGGAGGCGAAGGACGAGGAGGAACACCAGGCGCAACCGCTGCCCAAGGTGTCCAGCGAGAAGCTGCCGCGAAAGAATCTCTCCAAGGATCGGCTCGAGACGCTGTCGCTGAAGAGTAGCTACAGTGTGGAGCACACCAATCAAGCCCTCACGGATGGGACGCGCCAGCTGGGCATTAGCATACAGGAGTTCCAGCGTACGATCGGCCAGGAAGCGCCCCCCGGCCAGGGTACGGAAGCGGCGGCGACGGATGACAAAAAACCTCCGCTGAAGAAAACGGTCACGTACGGTGACACGTCGCGACAGGATAGCTCCCAGCACGTGACTCCCAAGCGGACGCCTTACAAATCGTACGACTCGGATGCCCCACGTGAGTTTAGTATTTAGTAAATGGCACTCACGAGAGAGAATGTAACGGTGAGCCTACTTCTTTTCCCTACTTCTTGCAGTGAATCTCGCGGGAAAGCCTTGGCACTGTCTGGTGTCTTACGTGGACGACATCACCGTCGGTGGTCGTCGAAACTCGCAAGGTGTCTACGAGGATCCAATGGCTTTCCCCAGTTTCGGGCGGCGCAAGGCACCGAAGATACCGCAAGATTGCTTCCCCCAAAAGTGCTACGACAAGTGAGTAGTGCCCAAAGGCCTGGTTTGCTGGTCCACTGCCACTGTCACTGCCACTACCACCGCAACCACCTCTTTCGATGTGTTACTGAACGTGTAGTGGTCCCGGAATGTGGCACTCTGTGTTGTGTCTGTGTGTTTTTTTTGTTTGATTCATGTGTTTTGTTTTTCGATTTATGTTCTGCGAATGCCAATCGATCAACTTACATATATGAACACGTGTGACTACACTAACTACACTTTTGATCAAACTTCATCACTTCCAGAATCGTGTTGTTTGCTGTTTCCTGCTGTGTGCAAGTTTATATTCTGATGTCCATGTGTCCGTGTTATTCATTTCGTTCGTTTCAAATTTTGTTTCCAGTCTCGTTATACCGTTTTTTGTTTACGTTTCGTGTGAACAATTTATCAACTCAATCCGAATGCACACTCGAATGCACAGAGGCGAACTCATCATCGTTCAGATTTAATGTTCTTACAGCTCACGGGTGCGAATGTATGAGCATGTCTTTGGGATCTGAGTGAGGGTGCAGAGTATGACGAAATGAACAAAACAGAAGACAAAAACAGACAGATTTGCTAACGAATCACCTTCTGGCTCGCACGGTATACCGCACTACTTCTTGCTTTCGGCTACCAAAGGGCTTGCAGTGGATCACACTGTGAGTGTTTGAGTTTTTGCGACTGTGTATGTGTATGAGTGGATGGGTGGGAGCGTGCGTGTGTGTGCGGAAGCTACCTTCATTCATTTGCTTGAGTCATTTCTGCATGTTTCTTTTCACACTTCAGAGAATGCTGAATGGGTTTTATTTTTTTATTATTTTAAACTTTAATATGATTCCTAATGATAACTTTTATATTTTAATATGTTGTAACATTTTTTAAAATATTTGTTCATTCATTATTTCAATTCTAATAGAGTGCATGTACATATCTTATTCTGTGTAGCGTTGTTAATAATATTGAAACATTCAAAATGTAACAAAATAATAAATCACTTAAACAACTACCCAACACATAACTATAAAGAGAAAGAAAACAAAGCAAGAGATAAAACAGATTATTGCTAGCGTAATCAGTTCAACAGAATATATGTAATAAATGTGAACCGCAAAACTGTGTGTACCTTAGGCCGTTCCAATGTTAGCTGTACAGTAGTATGCGTAATAGCATGTCAAACACCGCAAATCATCAACAAAGTACCGAGCATCTGCACACAACAACTGCCCCCAAACATACACAGGTGTGGTGCAGTCCTCGTGACAGAGACCTGCACCCCCATCACTCCACTCCACTCCACCCTCGATGTGTGTTGAATTGATGTGTAATATCTGTGTGATCCACTCGTTAAGCCTACACCCCCCCCAAATACCACGTTTCATTCTACCACTTCTTTCTTACCACTTTCGTTTCGTGTCTTCGTTCGTTGTTACGTCGGTTGTGTTTCGATTTGGTGTCGATTGTGACGATCACAATCCGACTTTGTTACCTTACGTTTACGTTGCGTTGTCATTTTCTTGTCCATTTCCTGTTGTGTTGTTGTGTTGTGTCGACTTGGTTTACCGACTTCCGTACTTCTAGATCGTCAATGACAAGTGGCAATGCTACGCGCTCAACTACAGCTGGGTAAATTCGAAGATCACCTTCGATCACGTCGGGATGGGTTATTTAGCGTTGTTTCAAGTTGTGAGTATAAACTTTTCCCTTGTGTTTCCTTTTTCCAACGTTGTTATGCTATCTACGATTTTAAGCATTAACCGAGAAATCGCTTGTTCTTGTGCTCACTTTTTCACTACCTTTGCAATGTCTGTCCAACTTTTCCACCTCCAACAAAAAACCTAGGCCACCTTCGAAGGATGGATGGAGGTGATGGCTGATGCCGTCGATGCCCGCGGCGTCGATCTGCAACCGCAGCGGGAGGCGAACCTGTACGCCTACCTGTACTTCGTCATCTTCATCGTGTGCGGTTCGTTCTTCACGCTCAATCTCTTCATCGGAGTTATCATCGATAATTTCAACATGCTGAAGAAGAAGTACGAAGGCGGTGTCCTAGAGATGTTTCTCACCGAATCGCAGAAGCATTACTACACGGCGATGAAGAAGCTGGGCCGCAAGAAGCCGCAGAAGGTGATTAAACGCCCGATCAACCAGTTCCTAGCGATGTTCTATGATCTCTCCAACTCCCGGCGGTACGTTGATGGGGCAACAGTGTCATCGAGGCGTAACTTTAACCTTGCTCTTATTTCTTTCCCGCAGCTTCGAAATAGCGATTTTTGTGCTAATTTTTTTAAACATGCTCACTATGGGCATCGAACACTACGACCAACCGCATGCAGTATTCTTCGTGCTGGAGGTGAGCAACGCCTTCTTCACGACCGTGTTCGGACTGGAGGCCATCGTCAAGATAGTGGGGCTCCGCTACCACTACTTTACCGTGCCCTGGAACGTGTTCGATTTCCTGCTCGTGCTGGCCTCGATCTTTGGCATTCTTATGGAGGACATCATGATCGATCTGCCCATTTCACCGACGTTGTTGCGCGTCGTGCGAGTATTCCGTATCGGACGTATTCTACGATTAATCAAGGTAGGAGATACCGATGGATCTGCATATAAAGACACTAAGCGTCTGATGTTTTTTTTTGTAGGCTGCCAAAGGCATCCGTAAGCTTTTGTTCGCGTTGGTCGTTTCACTGCCGGCGCTGTTCAACATTGGCGCACTGCTGGCACTGATCACGTTCATCTACGCGATCATCGGGATGTCGCTGTTCGGTCACGTACGGCAGCAGGGGGCACTGGACGACATGGTAAACTTTGAAACGTTCGGGCGTAGTATGCAGCTGCTGTTTCGGCTGATGACCTCGGCGGGATGGAACGATGTGCTGGAGTCGCTCATGATCCAACCGCCCGACTGTGAGCTGGCGCTTGATTTCTCGATCAACGGTGACTGCGGCCATCCGCTGCTCGCGATCACCTACTTCACGAGCTTCATCATCATAAGCTACATGATCGTGATCAACATGTACATCGCCATCATTCTGGAGAACTTCAATCAGGCGCACCAGGAGGAGGAGATCGGCATCGTGGAGGACGATCTGGAGATGTTCTACATCCGCTGGTCGAAGTACGATCCACACGCCGGCCAGTTCATACACTTCAACCAGCTGTCCGACTTCATTGCGTCGCTGGATCCACCGCTCGGTATACCGAAGCCGAACACGGTCGCGCTGGTTTCGTTCAATCTGCCCATCTCGAAGGGCAACAAGATCCACTGTCTGGACATTCTGCACGCGCTGGTGAAACACGTGCTGGGGCATGTGGAGGAAACGGATAACTTCAAGCAGTTGCAGGATCAGATGGACCAGAAGTTCAAGAAGCAGTTCCCGACCCGAAAGGAGCTGGAGATCGTGTCGTCAACGCGGATATGGAAGCGTCAGGAGAAGGCTGCCAAAACCATTCAGACAGTGTGGCGCGACTATCTGAGGTAAGAACTGGAGGACGTGGCACGGACGCCCGATAACAACGATTCACTCTTACTTGCGTACCTCCTCCAGGATGAAGCGTGAACGTTCGCCGATGTCGCTGGACGAAGAAAACACGCAAACGTCCAGTCCGGGTGGATGGCAGAGCAAGCTGTCCGCGTTGAACTTCCTGCACCTGCAGGTGCACCGCCGTGGAACGGCCACCTCGAGCCGCGCCTCGTCGCGAAAGTCATCCCGCGCCTCGGATGCGTCCGATCTGAGCGAACTGGCCGGTCCGTGGTTGAACCTGCCGCTCATGCTCGTGTCCGGCACGAGCGACATGGTAAAGGACGTCAAGCAGCAGCACTCGAACGGGCTCGAGATGAAGTAGGTGTACTCGTGTTCGATTGAGGATGAGAGAATCTATTACTGAGACCGACATTGCAGGGACTCGCCGGACATAAAGGGACAGCGTCGCAAGTCGTTCTACAACTTCCCGTTCTTCCTGCGGCACCAGGACGCCGTCGAGGAAACGTCTACCTCATCGCCGCAGCCCCAGAAGCGCCCGCTGAAGGACAGCGACACGAACCTCTCGCTAACGGCTTCGCTCGAGAAGGTGCCGGTTCCACCGCCGACAACACCGAAATCGAAACGGGCCACCAGCTTCGTGAAGAAGAAGCCACCGCTGGAGCGAGGTTTCTCGGCCCAGAGTGCGCTACGGTTGAATCGGAACGCGGTAGTGCGTGAGTATTGGAACAGGCTGGTGTATGTTTCGTTGGTGCACTATCTAACCTCATCCCCGATCTTCCGGACGTCTCCTATAGCGGATGATACGCTGTCAACTTCTGCTGCCGACGTGAGTATACTGGTCACGGAACCTTCGCCGGATGTTCCGGCCGTGCCGGCACCGGGAGAAACGCTGGTGCACGTGCTGGTACATCGCGAGAGCGAGGAGTACCAGTCGGAAGTGGACGAGAAAGGTAAGAATAGTGCGTCGCCGCCAATAGGCCCCTGCCCATTACTATTGTTCCACGTTTACACGTTCACGTTCACGTTGGTTGTTTTGCCGCTACACACACACACACCACATCCGAGACACCATCACCAGCAGCATCAAAATTTCGCATCCAGTGTGACACCGAATTAGTGACCGAGCACCTGCGCCGCACTCTATTGCCGTTTTCTAGTCACCTCACCACAATTTCACCAAAAAAACACACAGACACGGAAAAACACATGGAAAGAACGGGCTAACCAAACTTTCGCACCTTTGTTTTAGATGTAAATGTGTTTTTTTTCTTTCTTTCTATGTTCCTTTCTCTTCTCTCGCTCTCCCTTCCGTTCCCACCAAATCATTGTGTGTCCGTAATATCGATGTGTGTTTGTTGGCTGTTTGCTTGCGGCGTTACCGTTTGCGCGTCGTTTCTTTGACCACCCTGCGCGCGTTGGCAGGCGGCGAACCGAAAGTCAAAGAACCGCGCGATCCATCCCGCGCAAGTGACATCAAACTTTCACCCGGCACGAACGTTGACTATCAAATTCTAGGTGGCCTCGAGGGCGAACCGCACCCGGTCGTGACGATCTGTGTCGAGAGTCCGATGGAGTCGCCGGATCGGGATGCGACGGCGGATAAACAGGCGGCCGTGGCCGCCGACGCCGTGTCGATACCGATCGATCCGGAACCGATCGACGTGAATCTGCCGCGCGACACGAGCAACATCTTCTACGACTACGATGAGACCGGTGCGCCGATGCCAGGGGACGGGGCCGGCGGTGCGGACAAGATCGAGTACCAGGATCGACCCGACACCGTCACGGTGGAGAATGAGCTTGAGTGTAAGCCGGTCCGCAGCAGTCCGGGTGGATCTCCCGGAGGAGGCGATCGGCCCCAGCAACAACCCGAGCAACCGGGATCGCCCGGATCGAGCTGACCATCGGAGCCGGCATCGGACGCGGATCGCACGGCAGGTGACAGTTGACAATCTTCTTTGTGAGTAAGCTTCAACCCTTCCTCGTGGCTAGAGGGTTTCAGCGCGTGCAACCACGCAGCAGCTCGCATGGGGCAGATCCGTTTTCTTTGCTCCAGACTAGGGTAGGATGGACGCAATGGCGATAGATAAGATAGGATTAGAACGTAGCAATCTAACGTTGACATTAGTTAAGAACTCTCTCTCTCTCTCCCCCCAGGGAGAGAGAGAGAGAGGTTGTTTGCTTGTAAATTGCCGCAGTTACCAAAGATTCCTTCCTTACCAGTAGGTCCTAGTTCATCTGTGGTCCGTTCAGTTCAGTCGGGTTAACACAGTTTAAGTACTCGTTGGAACACATTTTACAAATTATGCAATCCAAAAAAAAACCTCCTGTACAGCTAGTGATAGTGGCGTGGGAGACGCACAGCAGACAGCAAGGTTAAACACACATACTAAACAGTCAGGAGAAGGCTGCCAAAACCATTCAGACAGTGTGGCGCGACTATCTGAGGTAAGAACTGGAGGACGTGGCACGGACGCCCGATAACAACGATTCACTCTTACTTGCGTACCTCCTCCAGGATGAAGCGTGAACGTTCGCCGATGTCGCTGGACGAAGAAAACACGCAAACGTCCAGTCCGGGTGGATGGCAGAGCAAGCTGTCCGCGTTGAGGACGCTACGCCGGCTAAGAATCGGCCACCGTCGGTGTACGCGTACGCTCAGGCGACAAAACAGGCTGGAATGAACGATTTAGCGTGCGGTTTTGTTCTTTTGAAGCGATCATTTTGAAGCCAATCACTACCTACTACTAAATCCCTGGAAATGGGAAACGATTCCCGCACGGACGCGCGTCTCCAATGGGCGACAAAAAAGGTGTTGGTAGTGCATCGCTCGTGACGACGTACCTGCTTTATAAGTGCATTATCGAAACTTTATTTCTCGCTTTCATCGAACCGCAGGAATAAGCGTTCAAACGTGAAGGTAATAACTCACTCCCTATCCTTTATATA
Organism: Anopheles cracens; assembly: GCA_002091845.1. Lineage (NCBI taxonomy): Eukaryota > Metazoa > Arthropoda > Insecta > Diptera > Culicidae > Anopheles > Anopheles cracens. Next base: position 120,820 of record KZ072290.1, read on the forward strand.
CACATAACACATTCTTATCAGTTTCGGTGTAATCATTGCAAAAATCGAGGATGGTAGGAATCGGTAGCAGTCGAAAATGAATTGCGAAACCCTAACAGGGACGAAAGAGTGCGGGTTCCTAGCTGGCACCTTTACCGTCGCAGCCAAGGGATCTTCTTCGTGCACATCTGCCACATTTGCCAAGAACGCTTCTGGGGCTGCGGCGATGAGGTAGACGTTTCCTCGACGGCGTCCTGGTGCCGCAGGAAGAACGGGAAGTTGTAGAACGACTTGCGACGCTGTCCCTTTATGTCCGGCGAGTCCCTGCAATGTCGGTCTCAGTAATAGATTCTCTCATCCTCAATCGAACACGAGTACACCTACTTCATCTCGAGCCCGTTCGAGTGCTGCTGCTTGACGTCCTTTACCATGTCGCTCGTGCCGGACACGAGCATGAGCGGCAGGTTCAACCACGGACCGGCCAGTTCGCTCAGATCGGACGCATCCGAGGCGCGGGATGACTTTCGCGACGAGGCGCGGCTCGAGGTGGCCGTTCCACGGCGGTGCACCTGCAGGTGCAGGAAGTTCAACGCGGACAGCTTGCTCTGCCATCCACCCGGACTGGACGTTTGCGTGTTTTCTTCGTCCAGCGACATCGGCGAACGTTCAGGTAACGCCGCAAGCAAACAGCCAACAAACACACATCGATATTACGGACACACAATGATTTGGTGGGAACGGAAGGGAGAGCGAGAGAAGAGAAAGGAACATAGAAAGAAAGAAAAAAAAACACATTTACATCTAAAACAAAGGTGCGAAAGTTTGGTTGGCCCGTTCTTTCCATGTATTTTTCCGTGTCTGTGTGTTTTTTTGGTGAAATTGTGGTGAGGTGACTAGAAAACGGCAATAGAGTGCGGCGCAGGTGCTCGGTCACTAATTCGGTGTCACACTGGATGCGAAATTTTGATGCTGCTGGTGATGGTGTCTCGGATGTGGTGTGTGTGTGTAGCGGCAAAACAACCAACGTGAACGTGAACGTGTAAACGTGGAACAATAGTAATGGGCAGGGGCCTATTGGCGGCGACGCACTATTCTTACCTTTCTCGTCCACTTCCGACTGGTACTCCTCGCTCTCGCGATGTACCAGCACGTGCACCAGCGTTTCTCCCGGTGCCGGCACGGCCGGAACATCCGGCGAAGGTTCCGTGACCAGTATACTCACGTCGGCAGCAGAAGTTGATAGCGTATCATCCGCTATAGGAGACGTCCGGAAGATTGGGGATGAGGTTAGATAGCGCACCAACGAAACATACACCAGCCTGTTCCAATACTCACGCACTACCGCGTTCCGATTCAACCGTAGCGCACTCTGGGCCGAGAAACCTCGCTCCAGCGGTGGCTTCTTCTTCACGAAGCTGGTGGCGCGTTTCGATTTCGGTGTTGTCGGTGGTGGAACCGGCACCTTCTCGAGCGAAGCCGTTAGCGAGAGGTTCGTGTCGCTGTCCTTCAGCGGCCGCTTCTGGGGCTGCGGCGATGAGGTAGACGTTTCCTCGACGGCGTCCTGGTGCCGCAGGAAGAACGGGAAGTTGTAGAACACTTACTCACAAAGAAGATTGTCAACTGTCACCTGCCGTGCGATCCGCGTCCGATGCCGGCTCCGATGGTCAGCTCGATCCGGGCGATCCCGGTTGCTCGGGTTGTTGCTGGGGCCGATCGCCTCCTCCGGGAGATCCACCCGGACTGCTGCGGACCGGCTTACACTCAAGCTCATTCTCCACCGTGACGGTGTCGGGTCGATCCTGGTACTCGATCTTGTCCGCACCGCCGGCCCCGTCCCCTGGCATCGGCGCACCGGTCTCATCGTAGTCGTAGAAGATGTTGCTCGTGTCGCGCGGCAGATTCACGTCGATCGGTTCCGGATCGATCGGTATCGACACGGCGTCGGCGGCCACGGCCGCCTGTTTATCCGCCGTCGCATCCCGATCCGGCGACTCCATCGGACTCTCGACACAGATCGTCACGACCGGGTGCGGTTCGCCCTCGAGGCCACCTAGAATTTGATAGTCAACGTTCGTGCCGGGTGAAAGTTTGATGTCACTTGCGCGGGATGGATCGCGCGGTTCTTTGACTTTCGGTTCGCCGCCTGCCAACGCGCGCAGGGTGGTCAAAGAAACGACGCGCAAACGGTAACGCCGCAAGCAAACAGCCAACAAACACACATCGATATTACGGACACACAATGATTTGGTGGGAACGGAAGGGAGAGCGAGAGAAGAGAAAGGAACATAGAAAGAAAGAAAAAAAAACGAGCCGATCAGGACCGTGCAGCAATCACAAACTGATATGTAAGAAGTTTAACGAGATGCTACTATAACGAGAACTTGCGTGTACCGTCTGTGTTTTTCTTTCGTGCCGATTATCGGTCGTTTACAAAAACCGATCCTAAGCGGAGTTTGGAAATGGAAAACAGTTTTAGTAACACACACTAAGATAAAACGCGGATTCAATTATCACCCACAGTTGATGGGGGTTTTTCTTAACTTGCAATGGAACGGCAATTTTGCGCCGATGTTGTTTAGTATGTGTGTTTAACCTTGCTGTCTGCTGTGCGTCTCCCACGCCACTATCACTAGCTGTACAGGAGGTTTTTTTTTGGATTGCATAATTTGTAAAATGTGTTCCAACGAGTACTTAAACTGTGTTAACCCGACTGAACTGAACGGACCACAGATGAACTAGGACCTACTGGTAAGGAAGGAATCTTTGGTAACTGCGGCAATTTACAAGCAAACAACCTCTCTCTCTCTCTCCCTGGGGGGAGATCTCTCTCTCTCTCTCTCTCTCTCTCGCTCCATGTCCAATGAACAGTGTGTTTGTTACATGCTAAATGGGTGGCTTCCTCAACGCGACGCTACACATTACACTATATTGACAGGAATACACACTTGTTGGTTGCATTATGTACAATACGTTATACGCTGTTGGGAAATGCATAAATAGTCTAAATTGGGTAACATCATCTGAGAAACACGGCTGAGGAAGAGATAAGAGTCGAATAAGTCCGAACCGATATACTATATCACTACTACAATCTCCACCATCCGAGTATGGAGGCCAGGAACAAGTTCATCGCGTACGGGAATGGTTAGTTGTTTCATCATGCTGTAACGTTTACTACTCTGTACAAACAATATTAGAATATCCACTTTACCTCCAATATCCTCCTCGGTGAGGCGCTCTACATACATTCTCCTCAATCCAAAGAAATTCAGCGTTTCAGCCTTCCATCGCTGCCGTTGTAAGAGACTAGTGTATGCTAGCAAAGTATACTAGCGCACTAATAGTAGCTACTGTTAAATTCGATTGATGATTTTCCACGCTTTGGTTTTAGGCATTAACCGTGGACTTTTCTTCCGTTCTGCCCATGGCAATAGATTGTTCGTGTGAGGTAAGGTGTAACTCAGAGCAACGAGAGAATATCGGTGAACTGAAACAGAGTTCGCACATGAGCGCTTCTTGCTTGATTATTGAGATCTAGCGTTTGTGTTCTCTCTTCTGACTCGGGTCCACTCCAAATATACGATTACTCGCTCCTGCAACATCCATTCTCCTACCGTTCTCCGTATCATTTCCACGAAACATTTCCGAACTCTACTTACGCACTAAACTAAATATGTTTTATCTCAAAAAAAAATCTTGGCAAATGTGGCAGATGTGCACGAAGAAGATCCCTTGGCTGCGACGGTAAAGGTGCCAGCTAGGAACCCGCACTCTTGCGTCCCTGTTGGGGTTTTGCAATTCATTTTCGACTGCTACCGATTCCTACCATCCTCGATTTTTGCAATGATTACACCGAAACTGATAAGAATGTGTTATGCAACTCCCAGAACTGTAGGTTAATGTGATCGCTTATGTTCAATTTTCCCCTTTTACCAATAACGCACGTCATTCGGGCGAACAAAACGTCAATTAACGATCGCAGCATCACTCCGTCAGCTTTGGAGGCTGCTTATGGGACGGAATGTTCCAGAACCTCTCCTCAAAGCCAGAATCAAACCAATATACGCCCGCGTGCATTCATTTCTAATGCAAACGCTTCGTGTCCACAAAGCCCACAAAAGATGGCAGTAGCTTGCGCCGCTCGCGTCATTAGTAATAGGTGAATTTCTGGTGATAGCGCGCTCTGCACGGTTTTGGCCACATGATAGTCTGTAAGTTTGTCACGTATTGTTTATGTTTCCTTTCTTGCTTGTTGCGTAGTTTTATGCATTTTTGCAGCAATTGAAGAGCGACATGATAGCACATGTTAAGATTAGATTAGGCATTAGAGACGTTATAGGGAACGGCGTTGGGTTATTGGCTAGCGTGTACTCTTAGTATTCCAATGCCAATGTTCTTCCGGGAGGTGTTGGCTGGCATGGACTGGATTGCCACCCAAATAGGTTATCTCCATTCGATTCCTCTTTTCCTCAGTAATACGTTTTACGAACAGGTGATTCTAAGAAGCGTTTTTAGAGACAAACAAATTAAACGATTCGTCGATCTACTCCACATGCCAAGGTGTGCGTGAGTCGATCATTAAATGTTTCAATATGAAAGTTTAACCAACACCTTTTTTGTCGCCCATTGGAGACGCGCGTCCGTGCGGGAATCGTTTCCCATTTCCAGGGATTTAGTAGTAGGTAGCGATTGGCTTCAAAATGATCGCTTCAAAAGAACAAAACCGCACGCCAAATCGTTCATTCCAGCCTGTTTTGTCGCCTGAGCGTACGCGTACACCGACGGTGGCCGATTCTTAGCCGGCGTAGCGTCCCACGACGACGAAGAGCACAATAAATTTGCTTCAAGCAGCAGTTGTTTGAACAAGAAAAAACTATTGTCAAGAGATAAAAAAACTTTACATCAAACAAGAAGAACAACACACACACAATTACAGTTTAACCCGCAGCAGTTGAAATGTTGTTGATTTAAGAGAGAGAGAGAGAGAGAGAGAGAGAGAGAGGGTGTCGAAATAAGACAAAACAAAACAACAAGGAAATATGGTATCGAGGTAAGAATGGCTAACAACCTTAAACGAAAAACCAATTCCTTACATTGTATACAACAAAAAAGCTCAGTCAGATTACGGCTGTTTAATGAAAAACTAATTTAATTTACACTACCGCACCACCACCACCCACGAGGTGTCTGCTGCCGCCGTAGACAGGAGGTGCGTTAGTGGATTAGTGAACCGATTAGTGGTAAGCAGAGTAAGATTACATAATACGCTTAACAATGTGTAGGTATCGAAAGTAATAGAGATCACGTATGTCAAATTTAGCCGTACTAGGTACTATTCAATGAGCATGCTCACACACAAACACACCCGCTGGACAACCCCCGCAAGAGGACCGCGGCACGAGCAATAACTACTAACCATCTCCAAATCGCAGCTTCCAAACCTATTGTTAAATATGATAGAACGAAAGCCCGGAAAACGAGCAGAACCTATGTTTGGCGTGCTGAAGAAATGTAAATAGAAATCGGTAGAAACTTATTAACCACGTTACTCACGTTATTAAACGAGCAAACATTACTACGGAAGAAAAGTGAAACAAACACACAATCACACGATATTCGATTCGAATAGGAGTTAAGAAAAAAACGAAAGGAGTCAACAACAGTAACATAAAACTCAAACTGCAATAAGCGCAAGTTAGGAGGATAGATGTGGAAGGAAAACCAGAAAAAGTAAGTAAAAAAACAGACCGAAGTGAACTGCATAACATGAAGAACATAGGCGAAGAATATTATAAACAAACGAACGAAACACAAAACGAACGCACGACGACGAAGAGCACAATAAATTTGCTTCAAGCAGCAGTTGTTTGAACAAGAAAAAACTATTGTCAAGAGATAAAAAAACTGAGGAAGCCACCCATTT
>KZ072290.1:131702-143890 GCA_002091845.1 Anopheles cracens
GTCTCGCTTCGCGTTGTAAATATTTACCATCGCCAGCGACACCACGACGACGGTCTAGGTCAGGGATGAATGAACAACGCGTACCATACGTTCTGAGAGAGGGTGGGTTTTGCAACACTTGCCGCGCTGAACACAGCTGTGCTGACAGTCGCAAGCAATGGAAAACACTTCCACTTTCGCCGCCTTCATTGATACTAGTAGGACCATGGTGGGGCATTAAAAGTAGCGCAAACAGGTCGTCAGCAACCATATTTAAAGCATCAAAACATAGCTAGTTTGTATTTCTGCAGATTTTGAAAAATTTGATAGAGAAATCTTCTAACGATAAATCATCGCACCTGTTCAAATCGACAGAGTTGCATTTTTTCAATGTTTGTTTGTTTTTTTTGTTCGCTCCATGTCTGGAAAGGTGAATGAGATACTATAGTGCGCCGACCGGTACACTTGAACAAGCTGTAAGAGATATGTTCATTTCCGGTTGAAATGTAAATGTAAAAATAGAACAAAAATCTACATTTCCGTAGAAAGGTACAAAACACCCCGGGGAGGGGATGACATGAATCGGGCCTTTGTTCTACCCGAAACACAATACAACAAAACAACAGCACCGACGGAGACAAAACATCATCAACGTCCGCAGCAGACGCGTGAGTTTCAGCGCCCCAGTCGGTTTGAAAAACGCGTGACAAACAAAACCTCTGCGTTTGTCATTTTTCTCGTTAACTACGCACGATCGCTGGCGCTTAATTATAGCAGCGCAACGGGAATTGACGGGTTTTTTTTAGTGCAAGAGAACAATTAAGAAAACAGGGCATCGTGGCAGGGCATTATCCCTCCCCAGGCGAGCCCTATTCGCGTTGTAAATATTTACCATCGCCAGCGACACCACGACGACGGTCTAGGTCAGGGATGAATGAACAACGCGTACCATACGTTCTGAGAGAGGGTGGGTTTTGCAACACTTGCCCCGCTGAACACAGCTGTGCTGACAGTCGTAAGCAATGGAAAACACTTCCACTTTCGCCGCCTTCATTGATACTAGTAGGACCATGGTGGGGCATTAAAAGTAGCGCAAACAGGTCGTCAGCAACCATATTTAAAGCATCAAAACATAGCTAGTTTGTATTTCTGCAGATTTTGACAAATTTGATAGAGAAATCTTCTAACGATAAATCATCGCACCTGTTCAAATCGACAGAGTTGCATTTTTTCAATGTTTGTTTGGATCAGAAAGAGTTTTGATGAATTAGAACAGATCAATTGTGGCTGTTAATGCTTTTAAAGCTTACATTTGTCAGTATTTGATCATGAGAAATGCTTTTATGGGTCCATCAGTAAAGTCTGTGGGTACGAATCTCAACTGGACCATCCCTATGTACGCAGGACATCGCACCATCGTACAAATATGGAAGAGATTCTTTCGGAGATTAAGCAAACGCAATTTACCCCACCGTTTACATTGTTTCATTATATCGTTTTAAATGGTTCAGGTTTTTATTACTCTGTTGGTTTTGGTTCCTATTTACACTTGCTATGCGCTTGATATTTAGCCTCGCGTAGCGAACATACTCTCGCCCGCCCGTTCACCGTTGAGCCACTTCCACCGTCCGTTCTCACCGTTCCGCATTTTGCACTCCTTTGCGTCGTCACCTCTGCTGTGTGGGTGTGTTGTGTGTTTCTGTTTTCCCTTTCGAATCTGCGCTGCTCGGTTTTGTTGCAAATTTTCATATTTGTATATGTATATGTATAAGTATATATATATAGTTTCGGTATCTTCTAAATAATTACACAACCTTTCAAATCTGTTTCTATAAATTTTCAATAATTTGTCTTCGTTTCATTTGTTATTCGTTTTCTGTTTTCCCTTTTACCACCTGCTTCATCTTCTGGTTTTACTAATCCTTCTGGGTTTGTATTATTAATGCAAGTGTTGTGTGTTGCGGCTGTCGATGGCTAACGCGGGCAAGGACACGAACGGCTCGCAGTTCTTCATCACCGTAAAGCAGACGAGCTGGCTGGACGGTCGTCACGTCGTGTTCGGCAAGGTGGTGGAGGGCATGGACGTGGTGCGGAAGATCGAGAACACCGCCACCGACGGACGCGATCGTCCCACGAACGACGTCATGATCGCCGACAGTGGTTCCCTGCCCGTCAGCGAGCCGTATCCGGTGGAGAAGAGCGATGCCACCGAGTAAGAGGCGGAGGGGAGACGACTTGCCTACGGACGGACTGCGGGGACTTGAACGGACGACCAGACGCGAGCGGAGGAGGGTGATCGGCGAAGACGATAAACGAGGACGATCGAGACGGCCCAGACGATCCATGTTTCAACTCGCATCCCAGCATCACATCATCGCGACGGCAGGAGTATGCCTTCTCCACTTCCTATCATCGACCGACCCCAATCCCGAGTGAGTGCATTTAACGAGCGAGGAAAGTCCATTGAAACTGTAATTGTGTGACTCGCAAGAGGCGACGACGGTGTGATGAAGAATATTTTTATGATAAATTTTACACTAAAAATGATTGTTTTTTTATAATGTTAGGTTAAATATCGAAAGAATGATTTGTTCAGGTGATTTTTTGTTAGAAATAACCAGACAGAAGCGATGTCTTTTTTGTTCTGCTGATTGATCATCATGATAAGCCCATTCTACAGGTGAAAAAAACCGGTTGTTGCTGTGTGTGAGTTAGCTATGCGGTGTGATGTTCTCACCGTTTATGCTTTCTCCGCTTGTTTTCAAGTGCTCGTTACGTTATGGCCGACGGCTGCAAGCATGTACGAGATCGTCTGCTGTTTGCTCTGTCTGCGGGGTCTCCCATTGGACGTTATTGCGAACCCAGATGATAGAAACATAACGATTCCTTCGTATCAATGCTTACTTTGAGGTGCCTGCTGCGACACGCTTTCGGTTTTTGCCTTATGCAATGAGCAAAAAAACACACCCAAGTTAAATATATTCGCGCATACATTATCGCATCATCGCGCATCACATAATCTCCCTGGATGGTATTGAACAACAACAAAAAAACATCGTATCTTCTTCCTTCCAGCTATAAGGGCAGCAAGTTCCACCGGGTGATCCGCGATTTCATGATCCAGGGTGGTGACTTCACCAAGGGCGATGGCACCGGTGGACGCTCGATCTACGGCGAGCGCTTCGCCGACGAGAACTTCAAGCTGAAGCACTTCGGTGCCGGCTGGCTGTCGATGGCTAACGCGGGCAAGGACACGAACGGCTCGCAGTTCTTCATCACCGTAAAAGAAAATGAAGTTCCTGATCGTACTGAGTGTACTGGTTGCCGGTGCGCTGGCTTCCGGCGACGGCCCAAGGGTGACCGATAAGGTGAGCAGGTCAACAACCCGCAGCATCAGCTGCTTTGTCTTGGCGACTGGAGGAAGAAGAAGCCGGCTGAAATCCATCGTCAAAAAAGCATAAAATAGTGCTTCCTGTCTGTGCACCGCGGATGACTTTCTGCTATCGCTTTGCTTGTTATCAGTGGAATGCTTACAAAATGCATCCATCGTCAGCCACCGGATGATTGATGGTAGATACCAAAGAACTGCCTACGTGTCCCACTGTAATAGGAGGAAGCATACACGCGTTCTTTGCGGTGACGTCCTCTTTCTTCCCTTCCACCACAGGCTGCGATGATTTGATCGCATGGTTGGATAGATTCCTCAGATTTTGACAGCGTTTTTTTAAATAATTGCACACGCTTTAATGAAACAAACGCATTATTCTCGCACACTCCCAGGTGTATTTCGATATCACGATCGGTGGCAAACCGGAGGGACGCATCGTGATCGGTCTGTTCGGTGGCACCGTCCCAAAGACGGTGCGCAACTTCAAGGAACTGGCCGAGAAAACCACCCCAGGCGAAGGGTAAGTACGGATACGCACTCCGCGAACATTTGCATAATTCATCTATTCATCTATCTCAACATCCCACGCCTCGATGGCGCGTAGCGTCGTAATGGCCGTCGTTCCGGGCGCGTGCGATTTTATCTGCTTTGCGCGTAAATCATACTAAGGTTAATGCCACATGCAATGCCGATCGGATGAGAAAGGGAGAGAAAAAACGAAACAAAAAAAAGCGTACATAGGGATGGTCCAGTTGAGATTCGTACCCACAGACTTTACTGATGGACCCATAAAAGCATTTCTCATGATCAAATACTGACAAATGTAAGCTTTAAAAGCATTAACAGCCACAATTGATCTGTTCTAATTCATCAAAACTCTTTCTGATCCAAACAAACATTGAAAAAATGCAACTCTGTCGATTTGAACAGGTGCGATGATTTATCGTTAGAAGATTTCTCTATCAAATTTGTCAAAATCTGCAGAAATACAAACTAGCTATGTTTTGATGCTTTAAATATGGTTGCTGACGACCTATTTGCGCTACTTTTAATGCCCCACCATGGTCCTACTAGTATCAATGAAGGCGGCGAAAGTGGAAGTGTTTTCCATTGCTTACGACTGTCAGCACAGCTGTGTTCAGCGGGGCAAGTGTTGCAAAACCCACCCTCTCTCAGAACGTATGGTACGCGTTGTTCATTCATCCCTGACCTAGACCGTCGTCGTGGTGTCGCTGGCGATGGTAAATATTTACAACGCGAATAGGGCTCGCCTGGGGAGGGATAATGCCCTGCCACGATGCCCTGTTTTCTTAATTGTTCTCTTGCACTAAAAAAAACCCGTCAATTCCCGTTGCGCTGCTATAATTAAGCGCCAGCGATCGTGCGTAGTTAACGAGAAAAATGACAAACGCAGAGGTTTTGTTTGTCACGCGTTTTTCAAACCGACTGGGGCGCTGAAACGCACGCGTCTGCTGCGGACGTTGATGATGTTTTGTCTCCGTCGGTGCTGTTGTTTTGTTGTATTGTGTTTCGGGTAGAACAAATTTTTTTGTTTCGTTTTTTCTCTCCCTTTCTCATCCGATCGGCATTGCATGTGGCATTAACCTTAGTATGATTTACGCGCAAAGCAGATAAAATCGCACGCGCCCGGAACGACGGCCATTACGACGCTACGCGCCATCGAGGCGTGGGATGTTGAGATAGATGAATAGATGAATTATGCAAATGTTCGCGGAGTGCGTATCCGTACTTACCCTTCGCCTGGGGTGGTTTTCTCGGCCAGTTCCTTGAAGTTGCGCACCGTCTTTGGGACGGTGCCACCGAACAGACCGATCACGATGCGTCCCTCCGGTTTGCCACCGATCGTGATATCGAAATACACCTGGGAGTGTGCGAGAATAATGCGTTTGTTTCATTAAAGCGTGTGCAATTATTTAAAAAAACGCTGTCAAAATCTGAGGAATCTATCCAACCATGCGATCAAATCATCGCAGCCTGTGGTGGAAGGGAAGAAAGAGGACGTCACCGCAAAGAACGCGTGTATGCTTCCTCCTATTACAGTGGGACACGTAGGCAGTTCTTTGGTATCTACCATCAATCATCCGGTGGCTGACGATGGATGCATTTTGTAAGCATTCCACTGATAACAAGCAAAGCGATAGCAGAAAGTCATCCGCGGTGCACAGACAGGAAGCACTATTTTATGCTTTTTTGACGATGGATTTCAGCCGGCTTCTTCTTCCTCCAGTCGCCAAGACAAAGCAGCTGATGCTGCGGGTTGTTGACCTGCTCACCTTATCGGTCACCCTTGGGCCGTCGCCGGAAGCCAGCGCACCGGCAACCAGTACACTCAGTACGATCAGGAACTTCATTTTCATTTACGGTGATGAAGAACTGCGAGCCGTTCGTGTCCTTGCCCGCGTTAGCCATCGACAGCCAGCCGGCACCGAAGTGCTTCAGCTTGAAGTTCTCGTCGGCGAAGCGCTCGCCGTAGATCGAGCGTCCACCGGTGCCATCGCCCTTGGTGAAGTCACCACCCTGGATCATGAAATCGCGGATCACCCGGTGGAACTTGCTGCCCTTATAGCTGGAAGGAAGAAGATACGATGTTTTTTTGTTGTTGTTCAATACCATCCAGGGAGATTATGTGATGCGCGATGATGCGATAATGTATGCGCGAATATATTTAACTTGGGTGTGTTTTTTTGCTCATTGCATAAGGCAAAAACCGAAAGCGTGTCGCAGCAGGCACCTCAAAGTAAGCATTGATACGAAGGAATCGTTATGTTTCTATCATCTGGGTTCGCAATAACGTCCAATGGGAGACCCCGCAGACAGAGCAAACAGCAGACGATCTCGTACATGCTTGCAGCCGTCGGCCATAACGTAACGAGCACTTGAAAACAAGCGGAGAAAGCATAAACGGTGAGAACATCACACCGCATAGCTAACTCACACACAGCAACAACCGGTTTTTTTTAAAAAAACAATCATTTTTAGTGTAAAATTTATCATAAAAATATTCTTCATCACACCGTCGTCGCCTCTTGCGAGTCACACAATTACAGTTTCAATGGACTTTCCTCGCTCGTTAAATGCACTCACTCGGGATTGGGGTCGGTCGATGATAGGAAGTGGAGAAGGCATACTCCTGCCGTCGCGATGATGTGATGCTGGGATGCGAGTTGAAACATGGATCGTCTGGGCCGTCTCGATCGTCCTCGTTTATCGTCTTCGCCGATCACCCTCCTCCGCTCGCGTCTGGTCGTCCGTTCAAGTCCCCGCAGTCCGTCCGTAGGCAAGTCGTCTCCCCTCCGCCTCTTACTCGGTGGCATCGCTCTTCTCCACCGGATACGGCTCGCTGACGGGCAGGGAACCACTGTCGGCGATCATGACGTCGTTCGTGGGACGATCGCGTCCGTCGGTGGCGGTGTTCTCGATCTTCCGCACCACGTCCATGCCCTCCACCACCTTGCCGAACACGACGTGACGACCGTCCAGCCAGCTCGTCTGCTTTACGGTGATGAAGAACTGCGAGCCGTTCGTGTCCTTGCCCGCGTTAGCCATCGACAGCCAGCCGGCACCGAAGTGCTTCAGCTTGAAGTTCTCGTCGGCGAAGCGCTCGCCGTAGATCGAGCGTCCACCGGTGCCATCGCCCTTGGTGAAGTCACCACCCTGGATCATGAAATCGCGGATCACCCGGTGGAACTTGCTGCCCTTATAGCTGGAAGGAAGAAGATACGATGTTTTTTTGTTGTTGTTCAATACCATCCAGGGAGATTATGTGATGCGCGATGATGCGATAATGTATGCGCGAATATATTTAACTTGGGTGTGTTTTTTTGCTCATTGCATAAGGCAAAAACCGAAAGCGTGTCGCAGCAGGCACCTCAAAGTAAGCATTGATACGAAGGAATCGTTATGTTTCTATCATCTGGGTTCGCAATAACGTCCAATGGGAGACCCCGCAGACAGAGCAAACAGCAGACGATCTCGTACATGCTTGCAGCCGTCGGCCATAACGTAACGAGCACTTGAAAACAAGCGGAGAAAGCATAAACCACGCGTCTGCTGCGGACGTTGATGATGTTTTGTCTCCGTCGGTGCTGTTGTTTTGTTGTATTGTGTTTCGGGTAGAACAAAGGCCCGATTCATGTCATCCCCTCCCCGGGGTGTTTTGTACCTTTCTACGGAAATGTAGATTTTTGTTCTATTTTTACATTTACATTTCAACCGGAAATGAACATATCTCTTACAGCTTGTTCAAGTGTACCGGTCGGCGCACTATAGTATCTCATTCACCTTTCCAGACATGGAGCGAACAAAAAAAAGAAACAAACATTGAAAAAATGCAACTCTGTCGATTTGAACAGGTGCGATGATTTATCGTTAGAAGATTTCTCTATCAAATTTTTCAAAATCTGCAGAAATACAAACTAGCTATGTTTTGATGCTTTAAATATGGTTGCTGACGACCTGTTTGCGCTACTTTTAATGCCCCACCATGGTCCTACTAGTATCAATGAAGGCGGCGAAAGTGGAAGTGTTTTCCATTGCTTGCGACTGTCAGCACAGCTGTGTTCAGCGCGGCAAGTGTTGCAAAACCCACCCTCTCTCAGAACGTATGGTACGCGTTGTTCATTCATCCCTGACCTAGACCGTCGTCGTGGTGTCGCTGGCGATGGTAAATATTTACAACGCGAATAGGGCTCGCCTGGGGAGGGATAATGCCCTGCCACGATGCCCTGTTTTCTTTATTGTTCTCTTGCACTAAAAAAAACCGTCAATTCCCGTTGCGCTGCTATAATTAAGCGCCAGCGATCGTGCGTAGTTAACGAGGAAAATGACAAACGCAGAGGTTTTGTTTGTCACGCGTTTTTCAAAACGACTGGGGCGCTGAAACTCACGCGTCTGCTGCGGACGTTGATGATGTTTTGTCTCCGTCGGTGCTGTTGTTTTGTTGTATTGTGTTTCGGGTAGAACAAAGGCCCGATTCATGTCATCCCCTCCCCGGGGTGTTTTGTACCTTTCTACGGAAATGTAGATTTTTGTTCTATTTTTACATTTACATTTCAACCGGAAATGAACATATCTCTTACAGCTTGTTCAAGTGTACCGGAGGTGATGATAAAATTAATTATAATGATAAACAGTATGAAAAGAAAACAACAACAGAAGGAAACAAACCAATACAACAACACAACACTTAAGATGGGTAAGGTAAATTAAAGCTGAAACCAACTAAGCGAACTTTGTAGAAAGTTAGTTAGAATTTTGTTAAATTATATATAAGCCAGCGTCGTTGGTGGGAGTAGCAAGCAGCGGCGGTGCTGCTGAAACATATAAAAATGTAACAAAAGCCCAAGAACAGCAACACACAACACTTGCATTAATAATACAAACCCAGAAGGATTAGTAAAACCAGAAGATGAAGCAGGTGGTAAAAGGGAAAACAGAAAACGAATAACAAATGAAACGAAGACAAATTATTGAAAATTTATAGAAACAGATTTGAAAGGTTGTGTAATTATTTAGAAGATACCGAAACTATATATATATACTTATACATATACATATACAAATATGAAAATTTGCAACAAAACCGAGCAGCGCAGATTCGAAAGGGAAAACAGAAACACACAACACACCCACACAGCAGAGGTGACGACGCAAAGGAGTGCAAAATGCGGAACGGTGAGAACGGACGGTGGAAGTGGCTCAACGGTGAACGGGCGGGCGAGAGTATGTTCGCTACGCGAGGCTAAATATCAAGCGCATAGCAAGTGTAAATAGGAACCAAAACCAACAGAGTAATAAAAACCTGAACCATTTAAAACGATATAATGAAACAATGTAAACGGTGGGGTAAATTGCGTTTGCTTAATCTCCGAAAGAATCTCTTCCATATTTGTACGATGGTGCGATGTCCTGCGTACATAGGGATGGTCCAGTTGAGATTCGTACCCACAGACTTTACTGATGGACCCATAAAAGCATTTCTCATGATCAAAAGGGGGGGGTGTAGGCTTAACGAGTGGATCACACAGATATTACACATCAATTCAACACACATCGAGGGTGGAGTGGAGTGGAGTGATGGGGGTGCAGGTCTCTGTCACGAGGACTGCACCACACCTGTGTATGTTTGGGGGCAGTTGTTGTGTGCAGATGCTCGGTACTTTGTTGATGATTTGCGGTGTTTGACATGCTATTACGCATACTACTGTACAGCTAACATTGGAACGGCCTAAGGTACACACAGTTTTGCGGTTCACATTTATTACATATATTCTGTTGAACTGATTACGCTAGCAATAATCTGTTTTATCTCTTGCTTTGTTTTCTTTCTCTTTATAGTTATGTGTTGGGTAGTTGTTTAAGTGATTTATTATTTTGTTACATTTTGAATGTTTCAATATTATTAACAACGCTACACAGAATAAGATATGTACATGCACTCTATTAGAATTGAAATAATGAATGAACAAATATTTTAAAAAATGTTACAACATATTAAAATATAAAAGTTATCATTAGGAATCATATTAAAGTTTAAAATAATAAAAAAATAAAACCCATTCAGCATTCTCTGAAGTGTGAAAAGAAACATGCAGAAATGACTCAAGCAAATGAATGAAGGTAGCTTCCGCACACACACGCACGCTCCCACCCATCCACTCATACACATACACAGTCGCAAAAACTCAAACACTCACAGTGTGATCCACTGCAAGCCCTTTGGTAGCCGAAAGCAAGAAGTAGTGCGGTATACCGTGCGAGCCAGAAGGTGATTCGTTAGCAAATCTGTCTGTTTTTGTCTTCTGTTTTGTTCATTTCGTCATACTCTGCACCCTCACTCAGATCCCAAAGACATGCTCATACATTCGCACCCGTGAGCTGTAAGAACATTAAATCTGAACGATGATGAGTTCGCCTCTGTGCATTCGAGTGTGCATTCGGATTGAGTTGATAAATTGTTCACACGAAACGTAAACAAAAAACGGTATAACGAGACTGGAAACAAAATTTGAAACGAACGAAATGAATAACACGGACACATGGACATCAGAATATAAACTTGCACACAGCAGGAAACAGCAAACAACACGATTCTGGAAGTGATGAAGTTTGATCAAAAGTGTAGTTAGTGTAGTCACACGTGTTCATATATGTAAGTTGATCGATTGGCATTCGCAGAACATAAATCGAAAAACAAAACACATGAATCAAACAAAAAAAACACACAGACACAACACAGAGTGCCACATTCCGGGACCACTACACGTTCAGTAACACATCGAAAGAGGTGGTTGCGGTGGTAGTGGCAGTGACAGTGGCAGTGGACCAGCAAACCAGGCCTTTGGGCACTACTCACTTGTCGTAGCACTTTTGGGGGAAGCAATCTTGCGGTATCTTCGGTGCCTTGCGCCGCCCGAAACTGGGGAAAGCCATTGGATCCTCGTAGACACCTTGCGAGTTTCGACGACCACCGACGGTGATGTCGTCCACGTAAGACACCAGACAGTGCCAAGGCTTTCCCGCGAGATTCACTGCAAGAAGTAGGGAAAAGAAGTAGGCTCACCGTTACATTCTCTCTCGTGAGTGCCATTTACTAAATACTAAACTCACGTGGGGCATCCGAGTCGTACGATTTGTAAGGCGTCCGCTTGGGAGTCACGTGCTGGGAGCTATCCTGTCGCGACGTGTCACCGTACGTGACCGTTTTCTTCAGCGGAGGTTTTTTGTCATCCGTCGCCGCCGCTTCCGTACCCTGGCCGGGGGGCGCTTCCTGGCCGATCGTACGCTGGAACTCCTGTATGCTAATGCCCAGCTGGCGCGTCCCATCCGTGAGGGCTTGATTGGTGTGCTCCACACTGTAGCTACTCTTCAGCGACAGCGTCTCGAGCCGATCCTTGGAGAGATTCTTTCGCGGCAGCTTCTCGCTGGACACCTTGGGCAGCGGTTGCGCCTGGTGTTCCTCCTCGTCCTTCGCCTCCTCAACACGCTCGATCAAGCTCAGCCGCTTGATGCGGTCGAAGCTGCTGTGGAAGTCGTTTTTGCGCCGGAACACGATCGGTATCGTGCTGATCGGCCCCGTGCCCAAGCTCGCCGCCCCGTTGGCACTCTGCGGGCTGTGCTCGCTGTTGGTGGATACGTTCGGTGCGAACGGTGCCTGCAGCTGATCGCACAGCTTCTTGATCTCGAAGCCCATGTTGAACTCTTCGTCCGTGATGTTGCGCTGCTTTTCCAGGCTGCGTCGCTTGGACGCCTCGCTGCGCTGCTGCTGGCCACTGCCGTCCGACTGATCGGTGACTCCGCTGCCGTTGCTACTACCACTGCTGCGGTTCGTGGAGCTACCACCGCCATGGACGGCGGCACAGGCCGCGCCACCGTCACTGCGATAGTTGCACACCGTGCTGGACTTGGGCCGTCGAAGTTTCACCACCTCCTCCAGTATCGGTGGCCTCACCGGGCAGCTGTCCGAGTTGCGCCGCTCACGCTCCGGCGAACCTTGATCCGTCTGCGACTGACTGCGCCCTAGCGACAGTGACTTTAAGCTCTTCAGCTCCGTCTCGAAGCTGTGGATGATCTCGTCGAACTCGGACCCCTTCACGAGCGGTTCCTTGTCATCGCTGTCGCGGCGCGACTGCAGGCTCCCGTTGTCGATCGCGATCGTCGGACGCGCCGTTGCTGCCACGTGCACGGCCTTATTGTCGAGATTGGAGCTGCTGATGCTGCCGCCGCGGCGACACTCGAGCGCCTGGAAGATGGAGTTCGAGATACTGCTCAGATTCGACTTAAGGCTCCCGTTCGATATCTT
>KZ072290.1:159792-177109 GCA_002091845.1 Anopheles cracens
TCCCTTACCCAACACAAACCCAAACCCGTGTGATCGCGATATGACCGGCTGTCACCGTTTGTGCGGTTCCCGCGCTTCCCGCGCGGCCTCACAACACACACACACACACACACATCTTTTATGTATGAAGTGCATCATTAGTACGCCTTGTGGTTTGTGATGGAGAAGAAGGAGGAGGAGCATGCGAGCCTGCAAGCGGGTGGCAAAGTGATGAGGGCTCCTCCATCTCCCTCTCCAAGTGAAACCCGGCTCGGTTCCTTTCATCACAAAAGGGGGAGCAAAATTCGTTACTCGCTTGTGTGCGTTGAGTGTTTTGTCGTTATCTCGCTAGCAAATGGTGAGTAACAACACCGGGAAAAAAGAAGAGAAAAGAGAAAGGAAAAGAACAAACGGAAGCACCCAGGAAGCTGGCGTCCTCAAGTAGGCTCGGAAGGGCTGGGGTGAACAACGGAACGCTCACACACACGCGCCACCGATGATATATCAGCACAAAGTTTACTAATGAAACTGTAGCAACAGCTTCAATCACCTGTTATGGTGCAGAGCTGCGGCGAACTGTAAGCCAGCTGGCTCTCAGCGTTATTTACCGAAGAAAGGCAGCGCGACGTTTATGCTTGTTAGTTCGGGGAGTTTAACGTCCGAGTGCGAGTGTTTCGTGAGCGAGTGAGAGAGTTTTATTTTCATGTTGTTGGGCAAACAATATTGTGAAATGCGAGTCGAAAACGTCAAGGCTCTGAAGGGATCGAGTGAAAGTGAGCGTACAGTTTTGTTTTTCGCTGGTATTTCACAAAATATTCTTATTTGGAATCAAAGAGGAAGGCAATGTTTGAATTTAACGCAATTTAACGTCATTTCACGCTCATTTGCCAACTTCACCTTGAAATTATTTGAGAATACAAGTGAAAGTGTTTTAAATCTCATAAGTTTGGTTATGTTTTGAATAATAATCCTTCGAGAATTTAACTCTTTTTCATTTGGCGTGCGATAGTAAAGAGTATTTGATGGTTTTCTTAACAATATCTTTAAAAAATCACTTTTACTTTATCACTAAACACTTTTTAGTGATCGAGTGAACGAGAACTTATATTTTTAAAAGATATTTTCCTGAACGTATATCGATGTTTGGAGTTTCTAACACCTAACAAAGAAGATTTAAAGTTTCCAAGTGATTGCCTTAAAATTTTATCAACATAATTTAGTTTAACACATTCAATATCAGCAAATATGCCGAAAGAAATCTTTTCGCAACAAATTTGACTAACAATGTTGCTCGTGTTACATGTGTTTTGTTTAGTTTTAATGCAACAGTCTTATGATTTGCCCATTTGGTAACACAAATTCTCTATAAATTTGTGTTAAATCTACGTACATAATAAATGTACATTATCTTTCAAATTAATCAAATGATGTGACAATCTAAGCTTGCGAACGCTTCGTGTGGGAAAATCAACTTTCGTTGCCAAATTCGCACCCGATCGCACGCTCGTGAAGATTAAAGCGAACCACAAACCGTGTATGCATAGAGATTCGCGTGATAAGGCGAAACTTCTTCACCTGGAAAATTATGAGATATGCGAACGGGCGAGCACGACGTAAAAAAAAAGCAAGAAAAGTCCTCACACCGGCCTTCTGCCCATTCAGGTGCGTAAAATCGTTCCAGGGGCCAACGTTATTCACCAAACCTTGAAATGTCTGTGGGTCATTGCAAAACGGGAGCCGCAGAGATGGAAAGCACATTTCGTTCACTTTTCAGCTTTCCCTTGTCCCGGGGACGCACGTACCCGCTGACATGGTTGATCCGAACACATACACACACTCGTTTCGTGATTCGTCGATGTTCGTGGAAGCACTTTATATTGATATTGAGAAGCCACGGCACGCCGCACAAATCGGTTGTACGCTCACTTATTTGCCTGTCAGATCAGGCAACGCGTACGAGAGCGCCGGAAACGGGGGAACACGAGCATCGGAATGAGCTTTCCGCACAACAAAGAGCACACAAGACAAGGAGGAGGAGAGCGTGAGAAGAAGAAGAAGAACGGGAGGAACGTTCGCTCTCCGGGAACAAAAACTGCGTCAGGACTTCTGGAAAGAATGCTCCGTAATCCGCTTAACGGGGCTCAACCCTTGTTCCGTCGTGCTTCCTGATAAAGGAAAACGATCGGGAACGGGGAGGGGGAGGCACGGAAGGACGAAAGTGCGTGTGCGGGGGAAGCACTGGAAAAGCGCATTGAGCGCGCAAAAGAACTCTCGTTCCGGTGGCATATTGTAATCATCGGACCATCGGGGCCAAGTGGGCGCTAACCCACCGCCAGCGAGTGCGCGACGGGGACGGGGAAATGGTCGGGTGTTGTCGTGTTGGCCACCTATAGTAGCAGGGTGTGAACATGCCCGTGTGTCCTTTTTTGTGCATGCCACCGGACAGTCGCCGTGCTGGACAGGACCACGGATGCGCACGGATGTTCCATCGCGAAGCACTGCTTCGTTCGGTTTCGTGCAGCAAAACTAGGTGCTTCTGTGTGGAAAGGCAAACTTTACATACACAACTGTTGCATGATTGACGGTAATAAATATAAAATTTTATAACAAACAACGGAGCGAACCATCGGGCGTAACATACTTTAAACCGCTCCCCAAATAAGCTCGTTTCCCGAAGCGCGCATTGCCCGCAGCGAGCGAAATCATTTTCGAAAAGGATAAGCCAATTTGCCGAGGCAACCAAGCGTACAGCATCAACCCGTCTATTGGGAGATACAAGCGTTCGGGATCGCATTATAGTGTGATTCGATTTCCATGTTCCACCAGAGGATAATTGACGGGAAGCTGCTGCCAACGGGTGGGCAAAGACAAGCGCTCTTCGATATTGCCGCTCCGGCGGTACCTCAACAAACGCGCCTGATACGTGCGCCTGTCCCATGTGGATGCTTCTAGGTGAGCGTTAAGTAGCAGCCGTACACTGTGAAACGAACAGAAGCATTCCGAAAGCAGCTAGCTAACTGCCCAATAGCATCTGCTTCCGGTGTGCGGAACTTTGCCATTCGGATATACTCTTCCACCGAGGACACTTATCGCGCACCGTTACCTAGGAGCTGTCTTTGTTCGCAGCATTCGCATCCCGTGGCCAAAGAATGGTGAAGTCGTCATTTCGCAAGGACATCCGAAATGGGTCATAGTGACATTCCAGCAGCAGTTTGCATTGTGGTTCCGATAGGGAAGGAAACATCTGCTGCACTGCTCGAAACTGCCATAGGGAAGATTTGAAGTCAGCACCGCAGTTTGTTCCCGTGGAAGCAAAAAATGTGGAAATGGGTACCACAGATATCAATATACGGCAAATCAATCCATTACCCAACCGAAGTGGAAAATATTTCGCAAATAAAGAAGCACGTTAAGCGTTGCCGCCTTAAAGTATGCAATTTGCAAGACGAGCGCTTTGAATTTTCGGTGTTAACATAACATCTCGGTAACATTTGTGTGGTAGTAGTACGCTTATAGACTCAAGCTATTGCTATACTATTGCTAAGCTATTGCATACTTTTAGGCGGATTAGGAACATTTGCGCCTAAAATCCGACATTGTGCACTACATTACCGCTTAGCAGCAGTAGTTGGATTGTAGTAAAAGTATGCAAACCGTATAGAACTCGATTGGATGATGCAAAGTCGGTAAGATTTATTTAGGCTAGACAAAAAAGTAGTTGAATTATAATTTATAAATTATTTTACAATTGATTTATGTAGTCAAACACGTGCGAATTGATATAAATCATTTACTTACTTTACTTGACGCTTGATCATATTTTATAGCAAGCGTTTTACAGCGTTTTCTATCTGTTAAAATTGGTGAAGTAGTACAGGTCTATTATTATTTCGAAAAACAAAAATATTCAAATTAATTATATCCGATGGCAAAAAAATCATTTACCATCCAGTCTTAATCCGAGCTTATTGTCATTTTTATACAGTTTTCGCTGCATCCACTGATGGTGTCATAAATATTGCCCCAACAGCAAAAGAAACGCTTCAGCTATTCAGCTCCATCCCGATCGCTCCGCTGAGACTCGTTAATCGGTGCAGTAAAGTAGCACGAAGAGGAGTGGGAAGGTGGGTGGAGGGGAGAGGAGGGGAAGGTCACAAATTTATGCACCATCGCGCCACTTGTCATCATTAAATGGCGATGCAGTTTGCCGCGTGCTCTGTCTCTGTCCCTTCACGCTGCAACGGCACACCAGATGCAACGGTCGCTGCTAAGCCCCCATAATTACTAACCAGAGCAGGGACACGGTACAGGCAAGGGTTTTTTTACAGCACGAGGAAGTCCACCAAAAGGGGGGGGACCGAGGGCTTCGAAACTTTTCGGCAACTTTGATGGCGCGGTGCTGCTGCTGCTTCCCTCACTAAGTGCCGGCAACCGGGGAACAGCTTTCGAGCAGCCCAAAGATGGATGAGTGTAATTAAACAAAACTGCCGGGCTGAAAGGGACCCTCCCGGTCGGGTTGGGTTCGGGCGATGAAAGAAGAAAGTTTGCTCCTGGCCCAGGTAGCGGGTATGGCACGATCTGGCAGGGCCGCCCCGAACGGCTGTAGGTTATGGAGTTGCCCTATTTGGAGGAGAACCTGGGCCTGCATTAAAATAATTCTTCGTGTGGAGCGAAGAGGAAGTGCAAAGTTTTTTGCTGTGCAGACGGAGGGCGAAACTTTTCAACCCAGGGTTCTGGGAGAGACGGGAGTGGGCTCGGGAAAGTTATAATTTATGTGTAGCTGCTCGTTTTTGTTTGTCCCCGCGCTTTGTACGCCGCGGAGACACACACATACACCAGCCGAGCTTATGGACGGATCGAAAGTGTGTTGGGGTGACCACCTTGAAGGGGTCCTTCGAATCTTCAAACTCCGGCACTTTTCCTGCGGCGATGAGTCCCTCCCAAAACCCGGAATGTCAATGCAATTCACCTCCATGAAGTTACAACTCCATCCAGGTGCGGGAATTAGTTGCACACCTTTAGAAAACTGGGACGGTCGAAAGTAACACAGCGCTGGAAGCACTTCCAGGAACAGGACGACCATGTTCGCTGGTTGCGTGCGTGCTGACGTTTACAAAATTGTCCGGCAAACGTGAAAGTTTGCTGTAACTTTCTTATGATCAAACATCTTGCAAGTATCGGCACGTGCCAGTACATCGCATCCGTGTGTACACCGTGTCCACTGTGTGTTCGATGTGGAGATGTTTGTTGTATCGCGCACGAAACGCAGGAGGAACCCGTCGGTCATTCGACACTGATTTGGGGTCCGGATTGTTAACTTTTCAAACACTGTGTGTGTGTGTGGCGCTGGAGAAAGCGATGCGCAAAAACATTCAACAAACCAATGTCCACCCGACGGCGGCGGATATTCTTTTTGATGTGATTCGTTGTTTCCTTTTCGGGCTGGGACGCGATGTCACTGTCACCCGGGCGAATGGAGCGGGCTCAAGGGACGGCTGACGGCGCGGAGGCGAACTTAAGGTTTGTTTTGTCAGCGTGTCGGCATTTTGCGGGCTGGTAAAAGGACACCGCAAACGCCATGTCAAACTTCTCAACTGACAAACTGAGAGGACGATTTAATAAGCCGCTGGGACGGGCAAAAGTTTCCGCCTGTGTACGTTGGACACACCAGAATCGGGTGCGGGTTTTTTTTTCCTTTCCGAAGAGACCCTCAGAAAGATGGTTTGTTTTGGTTTGTTGCAGAAAAAATGATGACATAAGGTGTCACTAACCGGCATTTGAATTGGTCTGAAACTAATATGTTGGTGTAATCCGATAATTCAACGTCATGCATCTGGCGCAATGGGTTTTGTAAAACGTTACAATGTCGACTTGCAATGCACCAGGAAAGATCAGGAAAACGGAAAACAATGTTTAGTTATGTTACCCTCCAAGAGATGGCGCTATTCCATACAAAGTACAGCGTTACGTTTCTTTTCATTGCTGCTTCTGGAGCAATTTACCAGAAACCAATTTATGTCGACATTATTTCTTACTCCTCGATATGTTAAAATTGAACATTTATGAGTAAAAGTGTAAATAACAAAAGGTTATTGACACATTTTTCACAGGTGTTTAACTAGGAACGGAACGTTCCTTTTTGTATAGATGTATAGCTTTAGAATAAAATCGTGTTTAATTTTCCCAAAGATTTAATCATTGTACAAACGATAGAGAATTGATTGAGATGATTAGTGAAATAATTGTAGTAGTAAAAGTGAAGTCTTTAACTTTAAACTCCATTAAAGGTACCAAAAATCAATATTTTTTTTGCTGCCCTCGCTGCCCCACGAGAAGCATGACGCCCCTCATTAAACGACAGTAAAGGACAATCTATCTGGGCCACCGTTGTGCGGCCCGTTGCATGTCTGTTCTTCCTTCGACGTGCAGCAAGCAACCTTTGGGGCAGCGCATTCGTAAAGGTCAAAGCGAAGCGTACCCCCGCAAGGTGCCCATGTTTAATGCAGGCACAAAAAATATCCTTCTTATCTTATCGCGTTCTCGGCCAATCTCTAGGTCACTGTGACTGGTTTGCACCGTGAGCTTTGACCGCACCGATGGCTTATCGTGAATAAGCAACGATGTTTACACACGAATTTCAGTCCAATTCCATTTACGGCCCGATTCCGCGCCATCGTGAAAAAGGAACGCAACCGAACCGTGAAACGTCTTGGGCCAGGTCAAACCAGAGCGATCCGCAAGCAAAGCACAAGTAACTAATTCCCGACGGTGTAGTCAAACGGCACAACGCGACGTCGTGGGACGCGACGGGAAACGAGGTGAGCGAGGGAGAGAAAAAGATTATTTATGAATTCAAATGAGCTGCTGCTGTAATTTACTACATCTGCAGTGTGATGATTCGTGGATGGGATGGCGGCGATGGCGGATGGATGGTGATACATGTGATTTTGCTGCTTGCAAAAACAAAAACCTGGACACAAACAAAACAGCTCCAGCCAGCTGAAGAGTATCACATTCCACGGGGGAGACCCGGCTGACTGGCGGCCATCGAAACCGTTCCAGAACACCGAAAAAACGACGCACCGACGCACGAAAAACCAAGCTGGATCCGGGCGTCCCTTGGGGACGCGTTTTATCTTGTCCGTGACGCAGTCAAGGTTAGCCCTGCAGTTGGCGCGGTGGTGTGAATAAGCCTGGGCACTGTTGACGCTTCCGTTTTCCGGTGCCACGACGCATAATTCAACCAAAATGTGGTGCGGGCCGCACGGAATCTGTTCTGTTCCGGCGATTCCACCCCCCAGTGGGGAATACGGAATGTTGCTTTTATTTTATCACCGTGTGGATGATATCCACCCGATATCGAACGGTGGGGTGAGGGGTGGGTAATAAATTGATTAGCGCATAATTCATGCAAACCGGCCGGACACCGGCCGGTCGTTATGTTTTAATCACTTTGCAAATATTCACGCCGGACGCGTTTCTCCTGTCTCGTCGAAAACCAGCGCCTAAATTGCTGCAACCACCGTGCACACTCTGCGCGGTGTTGCGGTGACAGCAAAAGTTGGCAAAATCAAATTTAAACATTCAACCATCATTGAGTAGCTGGCCACTATATTTCAACCCACTATTTAGACATTTGTTTTGGCAGCGTCAACTGTGATAACAAGCGTCCTGAAACATGCCACCTAAGCAGTAGGTGGCCGTATATTTGATTGACGCGATTTGCGATTGGCCGGCGACCGGGCCGTTGTGTTTCGGCGCGGTGGTGAAATATTAGTATAATATGATTAGCCTATTAAGCCGCGATCAATAATCGGCAACCCTTCCTCGCAAGTGGCCGCACACTTCGGCCGCCAGTAATTGCATGTGCATATTTCAGGCTGGCAACGACCGGCGCAGTTGTTTCGGTGGGTAGTGTTTGATAATTTGATGAATGTATGCTAATGATTGGTTTCATTCTAATTTCGTAATGGCGAGCAGAGGTAGGGAATTTGGGACAGCATTCGCGAGCGTACGCTCTACAGTATCCGATGGGTTTGTTTTATTGCACTATTATATATTCCTGTCTCATTTTCAAATAACGTCAAATAACGTCGATTCTAATTTCCGACTAGCTGCACTATGGGACATTTACACCACTTACACAAACCGCTAAAATTGAGCGTTTGTTTGTTTTTCAAAGCAACCCGTCTTAGACTTATGTTTATGTTAATGATCTAATTCTTGAATACTGCAAAGAACCTCGGAACGGTTGAACCTTTATGCTAAGGTGACTCATACCACAAAAAAGCTTTTTCCATACTATTTCTTTCAAGTTCCCGATAATATTCCGATAAGGTTCCGATAAGAGTCCGATAAAGGTCCGATAAGACTTCAATTTGCTTCTGATAACATTTTCTGTAAGTTTCGATAACATTTCCATAAGATTCCAATAAGGTTCCGATAAAGCTCCGATAAGGCTCCGATAAAGTTCCGATAAGTTTCCGATAAGGGTTTCAATAAGGCTTCGAAAACATTCCAATAAGGTTCGGATAAGGTTCCGATAAGGCTCCGATAAGATTCCAATAAGGTTCTGATAAGGGTCCGATTAGGGTCCGATAAGACTTCAATTTGCCTCTGATAACATTTCCTGTAAGTTTTGATAACATTTCCATAAGATTCCAATAAGGTTCCGATAAGTTTCCAATAAGGGTCGAATAAGGCTTCAATAAGGCATCAATAACATTCCAATAAGGTTTCGACAATATTCCAATACATCAGTTTATATTTTGGCTATCTACACTAGTTTTATCGCCGACAATTGAATTAAACTAGCAACGACCGAGAATGTAACAAAAACTGCTCAAGACGCATTGCATTCCTCAAACACAAAACATCATAAATATGCCATAAGTTTCCTATTGCTTCCGACAGCGTGAGCATCTATAATGTAAAAGTCAGATACATCAAACAATAATCCTAGCCGAAGCACGAGACCGGCTCACCTTATCTCCGCTAGCGAAGTGTGTGATGGCTCGAGTACGATTAGCTTAATCCCACGTTCCACGTGTTTGAT
Source organism: Anopheles cracens (assembly GCA_002091845.1). Classification (NCBI taxonomy): domain Eukaryota; kingdom Metazoa; phylum Arthropoda; class Insecta; order Diptera; family Culicidae; genus Anopheles; species Anopheles cracens. The sequence goes on from KZ072290.1 coordinate 168,827, forward strand.
TGGTCGGAAATTTTTATGCAAACATGTAACCCTCCAGCCCGGCAGACGATAAAAACCAATGATGTACAATAGGCCCCGATACTCGCTCGCCCCCCATGGAGAGTGTTTCCTGCCAAACTTCTCGGAAGCGAAGGTCGGAAGGAAGTCTTGGGGGCCTTCGGTTTCGGCGGCCTGCCGAAAGGCGACGGACGAAAAACAACTTCAACAACTCGTGGCGCATTATATTACACGGCTTTGCGGATGCGGACGGAGCGCCGAAGGAGCGTTCGCGCTTCGGGAACTTCTGTTCGCTTTCGCAGCCGGCCGTGGACAAACTTTCGCCGAAAACGGCTCCACTGTCATCGGTGGGCGAAAGAAATCGAAGCACGGTCGATGTGTGGAAAAGTAGCCTTCAACGTGGCTCTCAGTGGCTCTTGTGTGGTGTTACGACCCGAACAGGAAAAGTGGTGGAAAAGAAAAACGTTTTTTTGTGTGTAGATTGTGATACTAAGGGACGGTGGGTCGTTGTGTATGGTTTAGTTTTATGATTGAATATTGACTCTCGAACCGGTTACTGGGTTATAAGCGTAGTTTATAGAACATAGATACCAATTTTAGTACTCACTCTTGCGATAATGGATAGATCTTGGAAATATCATACCTGAAACGATTTAAAAAAACCATTAATTAATATATGTCATAAGCCTGCAGTTATTGAATTATGTTTTCCACAAAAAAAACGAAAATATCAATCGATTGAAACTTTATTGAGTGAAACATTATCTGGCGTGCGTCAGCGCACACCTCATAAAGCAGAAACATAATATACATTTTCTATTAGCGCAGCATTAGTCTCGCCCTTAATCCCGAAAAGAAACACATCCACACGATCAATAATACCACCATAATCAACGGGTCATTCGAACCCATCCTGTGGGGGTTCTCCACCGAGCGTCGGACCGTCTTCCGCGGTCGGATTCGGCAAAAAGGCTGAGCATGATTGACCACTAAATTCTAGTGCTCCAGTTGCTCATTTTCGCCTCGCTGCCAGCGTCGACTACTGCCACTGCTGCTACCGAGCTGCCGGCTGGCGTGGTGATTAAGCCACGTACACAGTCGGGGCCACCCACGGACGGGGAATTAACGTGAGCCCCATTACCCGCCCGTGGCCCGTTCTGCGGCAGGACAGTGAAAGCAGATGCCGAAGCTATTAGCAGGACAATGAGCAACTCGATGCTGATTATACGGGGGGGCTCGCGCTGGTCGGCACCGCACCGGTCGGTAGTAAAAATAGGACGACTGCTGCACGGGTCGTTCGCTTCATTTAGCGATGACACCTATTAAGCATACACGATAACAAATAACGACCCACCGGATACCGGGACGGGCTGGGCACGTGCGCGAGGTAAGACCGGAGTGGTTTGAAATATCTTACAAGATCTTAAAAGATAATCTCTCTATGGTTGGTTACAGTTTTAGTTGGGTGGAGCAATGCTTGTGGTTCTTATTTTAAATAAAAAGTTTTGGAAAATTCTCTTGCGTCGTTAGTTTTTTCTATAGTCTCTATAGTCTCTACAGTGACTATAGTGTCTCTATAGTGATCAAACTGGAATTTGCCTTTTTATGAATTTAGTTATCTCCCTATCTCCCTAGTTAAGCCAATTATTCATAGGGGGTTTCATCAGCAAACTTCATCAGCAACCAAATTCTAAGGATGCTTGCATACAAAAATGTCATTAAATTATGGTAATAGTTAACTTATGAAATTTCAAATGAAGTTTCATATTCAAGGGTTCAAAATCTAGCAAAGATGAAAACATTAAAGTTACATTAAAATACAATTTATACAACAAAATAAGCATACAATTTTGTGCTAAGTTTTATTACCATTTAATTAAGTATGAATAAATTGTTTATGTTATTTTTTCAGCCGATTCAAACGGGGACAAAATTAATTAACTTTTGCGCATAGAAATGATCATTTCCCCGTTCGCAAATTCAGCGAACCTTAAACTCATCTCACTAAACCCCTTGAAGAAGAATGCCAGAACCTCAACAGCTCGCCTCCAAACGACCCCAACGCTCGAGCTGTTGAAGTTTTCCGAAAAGACTCAACGACGCTTGCAGTAGGCAATGCGCTTCCCGCGTTCGCTTGCCTCTGTGAGTGGTCTCTGTGTGTGTGTCGCGGTTCGCTGCGGTTTGCTCCCAAGCACAGAAGCGATTTCAGTATAATTCACGTGAGCAAAGTAGGCGGCGTGGAGAGGGGCCGGCTGGGTCTGGCTTAAGTATGCAAAGTAATGCGACGACAGCGTTCCGCGATGAGTTTCACTGCACACGGCAGGCGTTTGTGTCGTTTGTGACTTCAGGATAGAATAGAGCGAACCGAACAGAGGGGGAGGGGGGGGGGGACGAATTTATTGGGACGTGGCAGGAAATGCGGGAAATCTCATCAGCGCAGGAACCGGGGCCCGACGTCCCGAAAGACACGGTGCCAGGCACGCCGTTGCACAACAAACGCTGCCCGCTTCCCTGAGTACGCGCATAACTTTAAACAGCGTAAATTACGGTGGTGACCGGTTCGCTGGGGCGCATTACGAGGGTCGGAAGGACGCGGAGAGTCGCAGAGTTAAGCAGTTAAATTATGAAAGCCTAGCCGTATCGTATAACCGCCAACCAGCACACATCCGGTCGGTGGGTTGCTTTTTAACGCGGCATATGGTGGCGCGATTTGCCAAGATGACCTACGCATCTGCATGTGCGTGCGCGTTCGGGAGAAGGTTCCGTGGTTTTGAGGACGGAAGGGTCGGAAGTGGTGTATTTATATGTTTGTTGTTGCTTTAAAGTAAACGACCCTGGGACAGAGACGTGGCTCCTCCCATACACTAACTGGGAGCGATACACTATTACTGCTGCAACTGGCAACATGTCGGTACGGCAGGCCGCTTAAGTAAAGCGAAGGTTCGACAAAAGGCGCACTGGGACCGAAAGGAAGCTCTAGTTGAGATGGTACGTGCATGACGTGGAGTGGAGCGGCAACTGTGCTGAATAATTATTTCGCATCAGGGGAATTGGATTAAATATAGTGATGGTAGGCGCACGCACCGGTTCCATGTTTACTATGTTTCGCTCAAAAACATCAACACACACACAGCCAGTCGGTTGACATGACAAATAGGTACAGGGTGATATTAACATATTGTAGACAACGGATGAATTATGGAAGATGTGATGCTTAAGGTACATTTTGCTTTATATTAAAAATATATAAAATATTAAGATGATAACTGAAAAGGACTTTCTGAAGAACGTAATTACCGTAATTAGCTAAAATGTGATTAACATAAAAAAAAATCAAAAATGAGAATATAAGGTAAACACATTAATAAAAGCAATCAAAAGAAGTTAAAACAAACAAAAATAATGTAACACAGGTAACCAAAACAAACTTTAAAATAAAAAAAGCAAACATTGCCATAAAAAGCAACAGAAAATAATAGAAAATTGTAATCTTCGTATAAAGAGTTGATGGCAGAAACATTTTGAGAGAACAAATATAATAGGGAAGATTTACATAAAATAAACGAATCCGCACAAGCTGGAAGGTAATTATATCCACATTCATAAGAAGTTGCATACAAAAGTTGCAAAAAGGCAACCAAAAGTGTGTAGTGCAAGATGAAACCCGCAAACAGCACAAAAGTAATAAAAAAGATAATTACAGGCTAGACTTGCCCAATAAATCACGTCAATCAATACAAATTATTCTATAAATAAAACAAACAAAATGGCTACTACCGGAACAAAAAGAAACGCTCGCATGAAAGCACAGCAAAAACCAACTTTTCCCCGATCCGGATGAAGTGTGCGCTACTTCATTTACGTTACAAAACAAAGAGCGAACCGGACGCGTCCAGCCCGCCGGCCCATACGCACACACAAGCACGCACACGATTGACGGTGCCGGCCGGAAGCAACTTTAGCCTTTGCTGCCTTTGGCACATCACCCGAGCGCATCACTGTCCTCATCAATCATCGGCCGAACTTTTCCTTGGGTCGGCAGAACGGCTGCCGGCAGTGAATACGCCTTCGTAATTCGATTTTGCTCCTTTTGGTAGGCCGGGTCGCATCATGCATGATCTGCCCACTGCCCATCTCGTGTGCACAAACAGGGTCACGTTTTTTTGTGGCATTGGGAGTGTCTGACCAACCCGGCGAATTCATTGGTTGAGGTCCAATGTTATCTAATTATTAAAGGTCACCGTGGGGTTCTTTACAGATCACTTGATGTTACGGCACTATGCAGAGTGGTGGAGCTACTGTTGCCCAAGTTTTTAGAGCAAAGGTTTCCTTTTGACTATTGCGTACCAGAAAACGAAGCATTAGCAACATTTAACGAGAGTGTAGTGTGAACAAATAATGCCACAATTTACTTTTTGCGCCCGTCGTTAGCTGGCCCCGCTGAAGTAATCGCTGCCCTTGAAGATAATGTGCCTCCCCCAGCTGCGAGCGGGCGCACATTCATCATCAACAATTAGCATGTGTTTGATGGCTAATGACATCCACAGCGAAGGCGTAACTTACCCTGTTCGGTCTGCTCTCGAGCGTTTGCTCGGCCACCACACGAACGGCGAAGGAAACACGCAAAGAGGAAGCAACCCTCCTCGCATTCTTTCGCCTCGTTTCTCCACAGAAGCAGCCACAGCAGCATGGGCACATAATTTAACGATCATTGCGCGGTCTCCCGGCGCTCCCGTGTCGGCGGATTTTCGGTTAGACGACAAGGCGTTATTAGCGCGTCCACAACCCCGAGAACCGGAAGCGAAACAGGCAACCGTGGCTTCCTTCCGCCGTTCGCCGTTTTAATGTTGCGTGCGCGCGTGTGTTACTATCCGGTGCAGCTCATTTCACGACTGTGAAGAAACACGACGCCATTCATTGCTGGCGGTACACGAGCTACACCGAAAACCAATTTTCCGCCAGGCCCACGAGTCGAAGCCCGCCTGCGAATGTCTGCGAAACAATTACCTTCGCCATCCGCTGCAGGATCCGCGCTTCGGTGGGATTTTATTAGCGGCGCTTGGAATCTATCAAACAACTGGTGGGACGTGGTGGGCCGTAGCACGGAACCAGCGAACGCTGTTTGCCATTAATGCGTTCGTATTGTTTCGGAACAAGTTTTCCGAGCGTTGCCTGACGCTTGCTCCCATTCTCGCCTGGGGGGGGGGGAGGCCGTCGCCAACCATACCGTGGACGGGGGCATGAAATATTTAAGGATACGGAATGGAACTTTCACTTTCACTGAAGTCGTATTTTTGGGAAAGCCATTTAAAATTGTTTCCCCGCGCAAAACATTCGCTTCTGCGAATCGATCGGTAATGAGAAGCTTTTCACGGAATCTGTAGTTGTTTACACGTTGGTGCGTACCCCGGAACCAACGTGAGGAGCTCGAGAATTCGGCCAAGATCTTGCTGTTCAACCCCTGGACGATACCTCCGCGTGTAATAGGCCAGTTTAATCAGAATGTTTTAAAGAAGCTGCTGAATGTGCTTTTCGCAACAGGAAGCTCATGAATTTTCAAGCTGGCTTCAGAACTACCGGTAGCGGGAGATAATGGTTTTGTTTTGAAAGAATCTGTACAGGAAGACTCTTCTTTCAAGTTAACTTTTGTCTTGTTTTTACTAAAATAAATCCTCCTTTTCTTCTCTCCGTTATCGCACAAGTAAGAAATGTTCCGCGCACAGTGTTCCCCGACTATGTTGTCACAATTATTACCCAGCAAGTGGGCGACAGAAACTCGAGCACTAATCAAATTATTCCACACCCGGGAGCAAACTGATTAAAACCGTTCCGTTCGTTCTGGGAAGCGTTCACGCACGGCCTCGCCCATCGTAACTCTATCAAAACCGAGTAACTGAATGAATAGAGTGAAAGGAGGGGGCGAAATTCTGCGCGAATAACTGCGCACAGTTCGCTTGCCGACCATATTAACTCTGTCACGAGAGGTTAATTCAATTCATCAACTCTCACCCAGCGGTTGCAATGGCGCCAAAGTGACAAAGAAAACGCCGGGAAAGATCGTTCCAAAAAATGCAAGCGTACGAAGAAAGTCTAGTTCTAGTGCCGAGTTGTACAAGGAGCTCGCATACCGAGCGGGTTTCTTGTGAAGTGAATCGTTGGGTGGAGTTACATCGTTCTCACTTCGTTCGATTTTCTTGCGCGGGAGCAACGGGGCGAAACAAGCAGGAACAGGATCTTCATCTGTCAGTCGTACATTTCACTTCGAAAGTTTTATTCCGAACGATATTTGATGATTGTAACAGCTTGGAAGAGGTTATGCTAGTTTTATGGGTGTTTTTTTAAATAGCTACTTCATAATATTCCTCCAGCTGTGATAATTTAAAATTTTGAATCGCGATTTCCAACGATTTAAGTGATCATAACATATTTTCTTGCAATTCCACTAGCTGGAACACCGCGTCCAAGAATGGACTGTGAAAAAATCGAAACAAAAATCGCCGAGAAAGTATCGTGTACATAAAGCAGTACAAGAAGGCACTCTCAATACCCCATCAAATGGTCGTTCACCTCACAACGAGAGCTCAAGCATCTTTAAGGTTAAGTCGAAGCAAAAGGAACACACATGCATGCAGCGAAGGCAGCCGGTCGCCATAAATGTACTTCGCTTCCGCCATTGAAACATGCATCGGTCGTAAAATGCTGAAGAAGTCTCGGGCCGATGAGTGTGCGGCTCGGATCGTAACATCATCGTTAGCAGCGAGTGAATGATTCTACACGGTTCTCTATCATGTACACTCTCCACGGTGTACACAAGAAACGTCACAACTACTTGACGCTTTTATGGCCCAACAAGCGACGAGCGACGAAAAAAAAGCACTTTCGACCGGAAGTTCATTAGGCAATGCGAACGACATGTAACGACCCATTCGGTCGGTGGCTGCGCCAATTCTGTCGCATGATAAATATTAAATTACCGCACGTTGTCAATAGTTGTTGCGATGCTGCAGAAAGCGATGTTGAATGTTTCTTACTAGGAATCTCTTAACCAACAAAGCATGCTCCGAAGTCTCGGCTTAAGTCTCGCAATGAGATTATAATAAAAATATTAACGAGTCATGTTTTATGATGCACCAGATGTGTAGGTGACAATCCTAAATCTCCGCACTCTGATTGCTTATCAATATTGACTTTAAGTAGCCATTTTTGTTGGTGCCACTCTCCTTCCGAGAATGAGTATTTGCTGTTTTAGCTTAACGCTCTGCAAACCTCCGCCGGGGGGTGTCAAAATCTCTTCACCCATTTAACGACAAACCACGGGGCATCAACGTAAACGAGAAAAAAGTGCACCATCAACCGAAACGAGGCTGTGGGAACGATCCCGGCGATGGGTGCCGTTTTCATTATTAGCTTTGGCAACACTCCATCCCAGCACCTGCGCACCCGCGCACTGCCCTCCACCCGCGCAGTGCCATAAATATTCATTAACATGGCGCTGGCAACTTCGGGGAAAAACCACGCTGCCTACCAACGACCAATGACGAGGGCCCGAGCAGCGAAATAGGTGACGAGACGGAACACTGTTTTGCCGGTGCGACTCGATCGAATCGGACATCGCGCGGAATGAAAATCTATTTCAGCGCGATTTTTCAACCAAAAAAAAAAAATTGGAGAAGTAAAACCCATTCGCATCACCGCATCCCCTCATGCCTCGGGTAATGAAGTTTAATAATATGCAAATTTCGGTGCTCAGCGGGTCGCCTGGCAAGTGGGCTGGGAGCTGGGGCTTTGAAAATATGAGTGCTCTAATAAGAAACCGGTTCCGGTTGGTGGAGAAAACAAAACGATTCCATTTCCCGATCCGACCGGGCTGGCTGACGGATGGAGCTGGCACGTGGGTTGAAATTTGATGGGGTAACTTCGTTTCGAATGATAATCCACCGTTGATCACACCAGTTGGCACGCGGGGTTAGCAGTTCTGTTTTTCAAACACAGAAGAAAACTGATGCTTTTCATTTCATTTGCAATTGAAAAACATAGGTTGTTTGTTGATAGAAACGATCAAAATCTGTTAAAAATGTTTTGCTATAGAACAGATGCCTTCATCTGCTCGCCTGGAATGGTTTATTGCAGTTTGAAGTTACGCCATCCATCAAGAAGCGCACATTTCAAGAGGAAAACATCTCTTATCTTGGGACAAATATAATCTCCAACAGCATCTTTCAATGTAAAACTACACGATCGTATGCTCATCAGTCTAACAAATCCATCAAAAACTTCCAACAGCCA
>KZ072290.1:177119-190056 GCA_002091845.1 Anopheles cracens
ATAGTATTGCTTGAATAAACTCTTATTAGTAAAGATCGCCTCTGAGACGTGGATCCTGATCATATCAAGCAAAGTAAATGTTGCAAACGGTGGGTTGGTCATGTTCGGAGAATGACACCGGACGGTCTACTTGGAAAGTGGAGCCCATGAATAAGAAATGAGAAATTGTATTCAGAAATAAGAAATAAGTCAGTATAAAAGGAGATTCTAATATAAATTGCACATATTATTGGATATTATGGGAGCCATTTCATACATAAGTCAAATTCATTAAGGATTCTCAAACCTGTACTATCCATTATAGTTTCCTGTGCAACATGTGTTCTGTTAAGAGCTTGTAAACAGCAAAAACTTTCCGTTCACACATTCTACTCAATGTAGCCGAGGCTTACAAACGTTGAACCGGAACGCTCCTACCGGGCGGGCTATTCAAAACGTGCTCCAGCTCTCGCACTGGGGCCTACTCATTTTCTTCACAATCCCAACCGAAAGCATCTCGAGCCCGAACAGGCAAAAATGTGCCGATAAACAGCGCCCAAGCGACCGGAACCGGCCGAGCAGCACCAGAATCCGGTTTTCTTTGCAAAAGCAAAAGAAAATAACACCGACCGACACAGCAAAAGGATTCGATTATCGGCGTGCACAAATATCGCCAGTTAAAATCCGTTCAGCGCAGCTTATCCCTGGGCACCCGCACCACCCCGCGTTCCACCCGTTGGAGATGGAAGGTCGCCGCGTCTGCAGCTGGTGCTTGCTTGCTGAGCCAGCATCCTGGTGTGTTGCTCCGACGGTGGACCAATCGAGCGACATTTTATCTAAGCCTGTACCGTTCGCCGACGGGCTGTATTAATCTACGAGCCTACCACAGATACGTGCAGGGCCCGTAATCTTGTACGGCTTCGGTGGGAGTGAAATGGGGGCGGGTGGGCGCTATTGATTGCTTCTATCGCCTTATCCGGTTAGCCGGGGTCTAATAGATATACGATACCGTATTTACATTCCCACCCGGCCGGAAAGTGCCTCCGACGAACATGACCCGACCGAGCATTGTGTTGCGCCGACGAGGGCTCGGTTCCGGAAGAGGCTGTTGTTCGTTTGTGCCGTTTGCTCTACGTTTACGGGAGCACATTTGGCAGATGCTTCGGTGCACGATGATAAGGCGATGAGTTTAATACGCCGGAACGGGGTATTTAATTTTGAAACGATATCAATAAATCATATCGCATTAAAGGTTCGGTGCAACAAAAAAGTCACGTCGAACTTTTGCGCAAACAAACTCTTTATTTGCCGTACATTGAATGAGCCGGAGACGCTGCGAACCGAGTGGAGTTGGTGTAAGATGATCGGGGCAGTAATTTATACACCGTAAGAACCAAACTCATATTTTATCGGCGATGCGAACACCGTTTTTAAAAACAGTGTGCTTTATCTGATGTCATAAATTCTTTCGCTTCCGCAATTTACAACGTATCCCAAGCTAGCAAACTTTCTCCACCAAAACGCTCGATTCCAACGACACGCTCACATCGCGACGCCATGCCGTTAAACATTTGTTAGTACGATAAATATTTCACAACGTTTTGTCGGCGCGTCTCGTTCCTAGCTCCGCTTGCTTTGCTGATCCCGAATGCACACAGTTTCCATCAACACAAGCATCCGAACGGGCACTATTACAGTGGAACCATTGCGTTCGGTGATAATAAATGACAATGAGAGTGATTGCACCGCTCGTCGATGCAGTGCCGCTTGATGAATGGATGCAAACAGCATAATAAATGAACCCCTGTTGTGGTGGAAGGTGAATTTCAATCGATTCCGATCGAAACGAAGCACACTTCGCTCATTATCGGCATTATTTTAAGCAGAGCGGCGTGCCCAGCCGGGCGGCTCCGGCCGCAAGGAATTCAGTTTTATTACAATCCACTTGTTTGACTTAACTGATTAAGCGAAGCAGTGCGCATAAATAATGCGTGCCCGCGTTTGCGGTGCCGAAGGTGTATCCGGGTGTGCTGATGAATTGATGCGGCATTGAGCAGCAGCAGCACCGTTTCGACGAATTCCACGACGACCGGTGGGGGTTAAATTTCATTAAAATGTTAATGAAGTGTAACACCATGAGGTATTACTATGATTGATTTAAAGTCAATATAAATGCCGTTTGATACAACAGTCGAAACAGTGGCCATGTGGATGGACGGTAAATGACATGATAAATAACAAATGATTGTTTTGTTTTCTTGTCAAATTGGGTCTAGCAGGTTCCATATTGATTGACGATTTGCAATACAAACTGTGCTTGAGAGAAATCGTTCCCTTTGGCATGCTTTATTACACAACACATAAATTTCGATTGCATACATTTGGGCAGATGAAGCAGAATTGCGCCCCAATGTATGCAATGCAATTTACGCCAGTACTTCATAGATTTGAAAGGTTTTATGAAACATTCCCGTTGGCTTTGTACACGAGATTGCATACTTTTAGGCGCATCATAAGAAAAGTGTTCTTACGGATTGGCAACAAGCAAAGTGTATAGCCTTCGGTTGTATAGTTACGTATGTCTTGTTAGTCTCATACAGTAAAAAAGCAATAACGCAAAAACGGTAAGGGTTTACAGTACCAATTACATACTATAAAGCGCAACAATACTCATTAAACACGAAAGATTGTAATCTACACTCTCAAACACTTTACCAAAATATTACAAACGATTTATTTGGCTGGGAATGATTTGTTTAAATGTTCTGATTAAACTCTGATTAATATCTGATCACTTGCTCCATGATACAAAATTTAAAGTGTATGTTTTTATAGATTAAATTTATTACTTTTCTAAAGCAACAAACAAGCTGCTGAAAGCACAAACCGCTTAAAATGCAACCACAGCCTCACCGGCAGACAATAAAACCTTCAGCGAACATCAATCTCGGCGTGCGAAATTAAACCAGCTTTTCGAATCGTTTCAATTCCGCTCGAATAAATCACCACGGAAGAGCTTTTGCTTGTCGGCGTGTGTATGATTTAAATCAAGTCAGCGCCGCGGCGTTAGGCGAAGGTTTTACCGATGGCAGAAAACAGCAGAAAGGCACCATTAGCGCCAGACTAGATTTCAACGACCGTCGTCGTACTGGGGAACCGCTTGCGAAGCTGCGCAAGTGATTAAGGCGTAAATCATTCCGGCAAAATCGATTTTATCTTCAACGCTTTCCGCTGCCCGACGCTCCGCCAGGTTCGTTCGTGGTTTTGATGAGCCCGAGTGGGCACTCCCGTCCTGGTAACGGTGCGTATTCTTTGACCCAACGGAACGCTTCAATGGAGTATACATCAACAAGTATTCGCGCACTCGTTTTGAAGCGAACAACAACAAAAAAGAGCAAACCTTCGAATAGCCATTCGGAGCCAGGGAGCCGGGGGCAACGAATTTTGTGTCCATCGTTTCCGGACCGGTCGAACACGGCCGGAGAGGTCGAAATGGTTCACGCGGAGCAACGGAAACGAAATTAGAAGTAAAAGTAATGGCGCCGAAAAACGGACGGCGGCGAAGAAAATCACTCATTCAAAGTTGGTCAGGGAGAAAAGTTTAATGTCGATAATTTAATTTAATTGCTTAATTTATCATTTGGCGAGCGGAAACCGAAATCTGTAGCCGAATGGAATAGGCCGGCAAAAAAACATGAAATGAAGAGTTTGCCGCGGCATTTGCGTCAGAGTGTTTTCGAACCTGGCCAGGTAGGTGTGATGCAACACATTTAGATTTACTTTACTTTACACTGAACATCATTATTATAAGAACGAGGAGTCTGCTACAGCATGCTTGATTGTTACATAAAACTATACAGCAAAACGAAACCCGTAAACAAGTAAAAACTGTTCATCTTCGAAAAGCATATCCGAAACGGAGCGAAGAAAATAAGCGCCGACAAGCAAGAACCGAAGAGAACTTCATCACGTAACGGAACAAATTGCATTATCTCGCGGAAAATATTTTCTTGCGTCGAAAAAGGTCACGCCAGCCACCATTGTGTCGCCACCGGTCGCTGTTGCGCGTGCTGCTAGCGCGCTGCGACGCCAGAATCGAAGGAGAATAAAACCGTCAAGGACTCGCCATTGAGTCGCCTGCGAATGCACGCCGCCGAGTCTTTTCCCGCTTCTCCGGAAGGAACAATGTGCTTATCTGGCCTTGTCTCGCGCTCTCTCTCTCTCTCTCTGTGTGTGTGTTTGGTTTGAAAAATTGGTTCTCATCCCGTCCCCGTCTGGGGGGAAAACTGAGGACGCAAGGACACCATTAGGCAGCGAACGCTGTTGCATATTCAAATTTATGCTCCACGATACAACAAATTGTGCTCGCTCATTAAACCTATCACGGGCACGGGCGCCTTGCAAATGGCCAACTCGGGACGCGCTCGACGCTGTCTCCTGTTGCAGTTGGGTGCAGCTGTGCATCCTTGTTTGTGGCATGCTTTTTTTTGCTGTTGTACCCATTCGGAACAAATGCACTTGTTGTGCCGGTCGGTTGGCTGCTATCTCTCGGAAGGAATAGAATTAGTGATTCCGTTTCTTCTGTGCAGCGGTGGAGCGCGCATAGGTTCGCTCTTAAGATGATTATGCGGTGGAAAAGTGCACACTGTTCTAAATTTCCTCCGTGATTTATCACTCTAATAACTTATTGTGGCCGGAATTAGAATCATTTGGTTCGGTTGCTTGTAATCGAGCGGAAAACGTGTATTAAACTGACAAATTTGTCTTTCATTGTTTATTGTGTAATGCATGTTGCATAATTTTAGGCGTAAATTTATTTAATTAATTACTTTATTATTTTATTTAATAGAATACCCATTCGGAACAAATGCACTTGTTGTGCCGGTCGGTTGGCTGCTATCTCTCGGAAGGAATAGAATTAGTGATTCCGTTTCTTCTGTGCAGCGGTGGAGCGCGCATAGGTTCGCTCTTAAGATGATTATGCGGTGGAAAAGTGCACACTGTTCTAAATTTCCTCCGTGATTTATCACTCTAATAACTTATTGTGGCCGGAATTAGAATCATTTGGTTCGGTTGCTTGTAATCGAGCGGAAAACGTGTATTAAACTGACAAATTTGTCTTTCATTGTTTATTGTGTAATGCATATTGCATAATTTTAGGCGTAAATACATTTTATTAATTACTTTATTATTTTATTTAATAGAAGAATAAACCATTGCTTATCTTTCCAGAAACATATAGCTCTGAAAGCTTTATAAATAAATCAATTTTTTACTGAAGGTACTCATTTTACAGTATAAAATTCCTTCATATACATTTTTCTAGCTATATTGAAGTTTGCATAAATTTAGGCGTAAATTTTAACAAACAGCCGGAAAGTATGCAACATGTACGTTAGAACGCCTCATTAGGGTATTGTGAATAATTTAGAAGTAAAAATGACAATTAGGCTTACAAAAGCAAAGTCATCTGAATTTTTATTCTGACCAAATATATCCATTTGAAACAGTAAATATTTTCTTCAAATTAAAAACTCCAGCTCTATACACTGAACATTCTACAAAAGTCATAGCTGCGTGCTATCTTACACACGCACACCTCCGGTCCGGTGGGTACGTGCTTTTACGCTGATGAACTGCTGCAAGCTATACAAAGAACTCCAGAGTCCAAGAAAACAAAGTTTAAGTGCGGCTGATTCGCATTTCCACGAATTTCGGCAACGCTCTTCTTTATCTTGCGCTTTGCGCCGGGACAGATGGTTGGGGAAGTTTTGGCTTTCGGTATGCACCACATTTTTTGCATTTCACACAGCCACCCGCAACATGGCGCACCAGCCCAGAGGGTATTAACATCACCGGGATGAATTCTATTGTCAAGTTGTTTATTGTTCGGTGGGTGGCACAAATCGCACCTTAAAACACTTGGAGGTGTGATAAATGTATTAAAGCAGCATTCATTCCTCTACGCGTAAGGTAGAAATGCGTGTTTTAAATTGAGCTTAGGAATCTGAGCGGTATTACACAATCATATTTAGTGTTTATGTTGATTGAACACGGGAAAACGCGCCGAAGCGAGGGAGTTTTTAGTGTAGAAAGGTCCGAGTTCAGCTTCAAATGACGTAAGATCTTCATGTTTTGAATAACATGTTATTTTATGCTTTTTTTATATTTAGAATGCAAATTGTGCTTTCCCTCCGTTGTAAACATGCTACCCAAACGACATCTCTCCCAGCAACTACAGTCTCATCCATCATTCCAGCGGTCTATCATCGAGCGGTTTCCAGTCTTGCGTCGCTTTTTTTTTCATCTCGCACAACTCCATTTCCTCTATCATCACATTTTAGAACTAACAAACACTCTGTCAGACAGACGACTCCGTGTCACCGTGGCTCCGGAAAATGCATGTTTTTTTCCATCGCCTCTCGCCGCTGTATCGTTGTGCTTTTTTCTCTAAAGGACGCGTCTCACGATCCCCCTCTCCAAACATTTCACCGCGCGTTAATAGAATCCTGGATCGCATTCGCAGCGAATTGAATAAATACGTTTTGCGTTGGCATGCGAGCATGTTTGGTAGTGTTGAACGAAGCGGAACAAAAAACAACAACCCACTAACATTCGTCCGATGTCAGCGGCTATCAGCAACAAGCGGAGCGGCTTCCGAGTTTTTGGCACAACTTTTACCGAAAAAGGCTTGTCCCGGCGGCAGCCAACACCCAATCGTCCGGCTTTGACCCGTGTCCGGGCACGTCGGTTGCAGATAATGCACACACAATCAATCTATCAAAACCAGCTCAAACCCGCACACCGATGGGGATACCGATGTTCCAAGGGCACCGTGGCCATGCAGGAAGTCGCCTGAAACATGGAGCATCCTTTTTTTTTTGCTGCCTCCCGATCCGGCAGCATCCGGCATGATTGCAATCGGAGATTGGACGGACAAAGAGCCGATACAGAGTGACATCATCGTAGTTTTTTTTTCATCCTTTTTTTACGCTCATATCCCTTCCGTGCACCGCCATAGGTAACCGACCGTCCTGTCGAACCGGCAGGAGGTACGATATGAAAACCATAAGCAAATATAGAGCCATCGCACCGGATGTAGCAGCGAATGCAGGCGAAACGCTGATGAATGACGTGAAGTGGCACGCTCGCCGGAAAACCTTCCCCGGTACGATCGAGGATGGGGATCGGTAGAACGTTTGCGAGCGCATTCTTTCCATCGCTCCAGCGCATTTTCTGACAACTGCCACGGTGGGGAGCAACAACAAAAAATGGGACAAGCGCGATACCGAAGATGGGCGTGCAAAGGGTTTTGATGCTGATGCAACGGTTCCATGATGGTGGGAACAAAATGGCCAAAAAAAAAACATTTTGTTTAGAAAAATATCTTTCAACCGTTATTGGAGGGTTAGTTTTTCGTGCTAATATTGTTAACAGACTGTGCATACTATTCACAAAACACTAGAGAACTAGAAGTTTGTTTAAACACGCTGAATTCTCGGATATTGTACGATACTATGACTTAGCAGTGTTGTATGTATCTTTTAGACATTTAGTTGTAATAGAAGTCTTTTAGTTGTAGCAATTCTATTCTTGTTGTTGTTGTTGTCCATATGGCTGATCTGAAAGAACTTTATGATAGACTTTTTTAAGATAGACGACTTTATCCTGGTTACTCTGATGGTCGTCTCAGCCTACAGTTCAAAGAGATTCCTATTATAGCTCAATGTCTGTTAATGTTTTAAAAAATCCTAGACTGTCATAAGAACCTTTTCCTTTTGAAGTTTAAGTGTATTTAAAAGCATCCAACTTTAAACACATCCTACTGTTTACAATTTAATTAGACAAGGCCAAACTCGCGTGCGAACAAAATGCTAAAGGTGTCTGACATCTCTTCACATTCACGAGAAAAACTTAACCCCGCCGATAAACTTACAGCTTAACCACATTAGCAAAGTTTCTATGGTTCTCATCAGGCGTTTATTGCCGGCCAGAGCTCGCATTAGCAAATGACCACATGCTGCGTTTCACCTCACCCAACACCCACCGCACCCTAACAAAACATCCGCAACACATCACTGATTGAAGGTCAAAGTTTTGGTCGTCGAGTTTGTTTACCAATCCCCAAACCGGGGGGGCGAGTGACCCGAGGGAGGTGTACGTGTGTGTGTCAAGAGGGTTGAAATTTAGAGGGCTCAAGACAGGCAAATGTTGACACCCCGCGTACGAACCCAAACGGACGAAAAGGATCTTTCAAAGGAAAGTTTCACCCTGAAGCGGAGGGCTTTCGCACAAATAGCACCGGCACTGATGAACTATTCATGGCGGGGGCTATCATGTTGGCAGAGTGCGGCGTTGCGAGATTAATTGGGGCAAGGTTTAGAAACACGCTCCCGAGCGCGTTATGATTCAACTTTCATTAAAACGGCACGGTTAAGATGAGATAATTTTAAAAAAGTTTGCTAATTAAATTAGGGCGCCTTTTTGGCCGGAAACTTCACGCGCGTTAATTGTGTTCTTAGGATATGTTGAAGGCTGTATCAAAGTGATACATATAGTGGGTGTCAATATTTTTAGTATAGTTTGTACCTTGTGGTTTGTAATAGCCGCAAACGATCCAATCCGATCCAATATTCGAACGTATAAGGATAACCTTAAATAGTTTTGCTAGAGTAGCAAGTGAAACAGGCTAGTATTAAATCTTCAATCTCAGCAAAACATCATCAAATAATTAAGTTTTGACTCTCCGACCGAGCATGTGCGCCACGAGGCGAACACACTCCGTGCTCGACATCCTCCTTAATGATGTACGAACGAGACTCCTTGACAAACCCGTCCCGTGTCCCTTGGAGACACACCCGCAAGACACATTCATTAACGAAGCTTGTCGAGCCGACGCGGCCCACGCCAAGACGAAAGTCACAGGAACGCCGTCACCGGGCCGGCCCCGACCGGAACCCGAGTGCAAACATTGAGATTTATAACCGATCCTCGCCAAACTCTCCCGAGACGGCTAGCTCACGACCTACGACCCTTCTTCGGCTGCGTGCCCGCTCGCATCTCGCGTATCTATAAATCATCGAACACCAGCGCGTGCTCAATTTGTCAGATAGCATTTGGACCGGTGATTCCGGCCCCGGCCCACGGCGGCAACCCATCACGCGGGGCCATGCGTTCGTGCGCTCACCCGGCCAGACGGGTTTAAGGGTGCTCCGGTTCATAAATTTGGGCCGCCTTCAGCCCTGCGACCCGGGACCGAAAAGCCCGCGCGCTAAGAAGTTCAGCTGTCAGCTGTCGACGAAACCGTGCGACGAAGCCTGTCCCGCGTCCGCTGGAACCTCCTTCACGCTGTGGAGCGCGCGAAATCTCGCAAACGGCTCGGAAGGTGCGCTCTCGATCCAGATTGCACTGGGGCCGCCTTCGCGCGGAGACAAATTGCGGTTCGATGTGTCATTTTTGGTTGCGTCACGTCCGTCGGCTGAGGGTGCCGTGCGCTTCCGCCTCCGAAGTTTTGGCAAACTTTTGGTTTCATCAAACATTTGCCATGAGTGCCCTCGCCTCGGTTGGCCTTTTTTGCATGCGACGGTGCCTAGGGAAAAGGTAAACATGTATACACACACACACTCGGGATCGCTCGCACACAAAACTTTGCGTCTCCCAAACTCAAACTCGCCCCGCGCGACCGGTGAAAAGATCGTCGGTAAACAACGGGCATGAGAGAAAAAAATTGAAAAAAAATATTGCCAACGTAAAGTGACAAGATTAGGGCGGAACTTTCGGGGTGGCACAGCGTTAACGATATTAGCATAAGGGTGGGAGTTGTTTGGCGCGGTGGGTGGAAAGTAATACAGACGGTGTTTCTCTTACGAAAGTTAAATTAAACCAACAAAATCCCTCTAAAATGAAGCCGCAAATGGTGGGCAGCGAGAAAAATTTTATCTGGCATGTGATTTTGGTCGTAGTTGTTCGCTGGCTCACTGAGGTACATTTGTGTGATCATCAATCAAGTCCAGCTGTTTGTTTGATAAGATTAAGAGAAGCGAAACAGTCATTATGCCACAATGCAGAGCTCATTCGCCACGAATGATAATCTTCCCCAAGTTTAGATCACTTTGGCAGGCTAAAAGTTATACTCCAAGTAAATTCGGCACGGGAATGTGTGTGTGACCTTTGCAAACAATTTAACTTGTGCCTACACATTGACACATTGGACACTGCTGGGTAAAGCGTCCTGATAAAATTTCAGCCCAGACCGTACCTTGCACACACTTCCGGGAGAGGCCGCTTTCCGAGAAACACATTTCCGGGCGCTGCAAGTTGTGGAGCAAATAAATCAACACAGTTTCAAGCACCGAACTTCCGATAAGCGAACTTGCCTTGCAGCGATGGCGTTTCTGCACTGCTCTTGTGTTAGTCCACCTCAGATCCGAGCTATAGCTAACTTATTAGCAACCTGCAGCTATTTGCGTTGGCCAGTTGGCCGATTGAGCCACATTCCAATGTATGGACAACGCAAACAACCGGCTGCAACTTTGAGTTGGACGCTGGAACGCTCGTGCTCTCATAACGGGCGCTGCGTGTCTAATATTCTTATCCAAGAGAGTTCATTCGATTAGGTCAGCAAGACACTTCCCACAGTTATGGCAAAACGAGGATGCTTATCCTGAAAACGCAATGTCCTTGCAAGGGCACGTTAGACACCATACCCGCAGCGGCTTCTGCGGAAGCGGAAGAAAACTACAAAGCAACCCCTTGCAAGTCGATAAGAAGTCCTGCCGTGTTGGAGCAAAAATCTCCACATAAACCACTCACCCTCGGGTGGTCTCTCGCACCGGCTGGATGGCTTATTGTTTGAATCTAGCCCCGGAACTGGCAGCCAAGGCGCAGGAAATTTCTCCGTCCTCGGGAACGGTTGCGTGGGTCACATGCCGGGTTCTGATAGTGAACGTTAGGAAGGGTCTGCTTCAGTTGATTATTATCGTATCAACAGGAAAACCACATTGACCGATACACTTATGCACTGTTAATTTGCAGCAGCTGCATACGTTATGCCAATAGGAGGTTGTAAATGGATCGTTCATAGTGTTGTTTTGCTTGGTTTAAATAACTCATAGTAGACGACACTAAACCGAGCATTATGAACTGTCTTTTTTGCAATTTTTCCAATAACAACCCTCATAATCTGTAACGTTTTAGAATTTTAAAACATTTTCTCCATATTCAATGTAGTTACTCGATTATCAACTTCACTGGAACGGTTTTGTATAGCCGTTGAATATGCGATAAACACACACAAAAACTTGTTTAGAACGCGATCAGTTTTGCGAAGTTCATGCACCAGTTGGTGTCCATAAAACTGTCGCAAAACAAGCAGAGTTTATCCTTCCACCTTCCGGTCTATTCAAAGAGAGAGAGAGAGAGTGCTATAAAGAGCAATCAAGCAGCTCCATGGCGTGGTAAATCGGAAAAATGCCGAGTCGAATCGTCAGGAATCGCACCGGAAGTTGAACAAGTGACTTGCCTGCGCGCAAACTGACTCGCTGACAACCTGAAATTTTGTGCCAGGTCGATTTATTCGCTCGCTCTTTTCCCACGCTCCTTCCAATTCGGACCACTTCCAATTTCATTTCCGCATCGGAAGCAAATGACCAACAAATGCGACCATGAGTGAGCATGAATTAAGCGCACATTGTGTCGCGGTGAGACTGGAGCCAACAAAAAAAAGAACAGGCGCTCCACCCTAGCCCATCGAAGCATGAGCTTCACTTCGCGTCCGATTGTGACGTCACCACGCGTTGCAGGTGGTTTCGCGGGTGTGTTCCCCTTTTTGCCGGTGATGATGATGATGATGATGCGCGAGGTTGGGAGGTTGGCTCCCAATCGCACCCGGAAGCAGTTACGATCAGACACGGAAATTGAAGCCATCATTAAGTTAAGTACCTTCGGCCGACTTCGAGTGGTCAAGTGGCGCGGGAACCGACCGGTTGCGGTTCGGTCGGGTGGCTCGAGCAGACAGGAACTAATGCTGCCCAGCTGCTCGAGCATAACGTCGGGCGTTGTGTGCCTCCAGCAGATGGTGTTTCGTTCGTTTTTTTTTATGGTTGGTGATTTTTGCGTCAAACCGAAAATTGAGCCAATATTTCACCGAACGCAGCTGTCAGGAATTGATGTACAAATCCATAATCGTTTAATCTCACCATCAATCATACTCGTTCCGGCGTGAGAATGAGCTTACCTGGGACGATAAAGAGGGAACAACAACAAAAAACGCAAAGCTGCAAAGAAGTGATCCGAGAGCTACTTGATTAATTCCACCGTGCCGACGTCCCCATCCATCACGAGCCCCAATCGGAAAGCTGCTGAAGTTTCGATTCATCAATATGCGTGTCAGCAATCCCGGCGCGTGGCAGACTACCCGGAAGATAATATGTTTACCAGATTAGAAGGAATTACAACGAATTCTTTCCTGCTTCAGCCGCTGCTGCACGGCCACCTACGCCGGGCAGTAAGTCTTCGATGGGATGATGGAAACGTCACGTTCCCGGAGTTCCAAACAAGCTGTCCCAGGTCGTGCGTATGCCGGCAACGCACCGGCAACTCGTTTTTGTATAAACAAATCACGTCCCAGGGCTGAGCCGAACCATCAGCGTGAGCCGTGCGACCTTAAAGGGAAGAGCGACAAGCGAACGAGATAATTGGGTCGTCCGCATGTCAGAGCGTGCGTCTTTGTCTGAGGTGCTAATGGACCACGGCAGCCAAAATGGAAGCCAAATGTGTGTCACACGGTTTATCACGTTTCGCGCGCATTAGACGCGAAAGGCGCCGAATGACAATGAGCGAAATATGGTTCCCGGGAAGGGCAATTTTTCGTTTGCTTTCTTTTTTGTTGTGGAAGCATGAAAGTGCGGTTATGATTACCAAGAACTGTCACGAGCCCGGAATGGACATTCATACCTGT
>KZ072291.1:0-10160 GCA_002091845.1 Anopheles cracens
AAAAAAAACTATACTTTAGGATACATGAGTTAACATAATGCACTGCTTTGTAATTATAGTTTGAATCTCTAAAAATGTCCAATGACGCCTGCAATGTCCGTTAGTGTAAATATCTAGTGCTGGCCGATTAGAACGAATGGGCGCCTTTATTGAATCAACAGCTATCATTTTATGTGACAACCGTGCCTGAACGAAAAGGAACACTCCTTTCCATTGCCGTCCAAGAGCTACTCACTAGCCAATCGATGCTAGTGATCTCGCTTCAAAGTAAACACGCTCGAAACAACAACGCTATGAGGCACGTATTTACTATCGCAGCATGGATCTGACAGCTCAAAGACAAGGAAGCATGGAAGCGGTTGCTATGTTGGGTGGTTTAGAGATGAAGATAAAATAAGTCTGTATCCTCATCCCACAATACATAAATTTGTTGTATTGGATATTCGAATTACAAATATTAGAGATGCTTCCAGGCGTGCAACGCAAAGTTTACTTAACACGCCTATGTGTTCCAGGAAAATTGAATAAAAGCCACGACTCGACTCTAATTACAAGTGCGCTAAAACTTGCGTATTAATTTGATAGTCCTTCTCACAGAACAACACACCCAGCCTCCCAGAGGCCAAACGTTAGCGCATTATTGATGGTTCACGAACATTCCCACGAAAAACCGGAACAGCCAGCTAAAACCGACATTCCCGGAAACATTCCTGCAGACATAACATTCTCGCTCAAACTCCACGCCCGGAGGATGATGATGGTCGAGAAGAATTATCGACCCAGGCTTTCGACAGCAGGCGGCGGCGCCGGCGATGCTGCAGAAACTCATCTAAATGCAGTAAAATTTAACGAGACATCGAACTCCAACACGGGTGCGCCTTCCATCGGGATTATGGCGCATCTTCGCGCCGGCGATCGATTCGCGTTAAAATAACGCCCGTCCCCCAACGCGCAAAAGGATATCCGTGACGATGATCCTGATGGTGCGAGAGAGTGTTCGCGTGCCGATAACGCTATCCTGTGCCTCTCTCCTTACCGTGGATTAGAATGTGTTTAAGTACGTTTGCCGAGGAGGGAATTAAAATAAATTGAATAACGCCAGAAAAACGTCGTGCCCATGATGCGCTGAGTTTGTTGAAAATTTGCCGAATATTTTAAAGCACTTATTCGTAAAAATTGCACACAAAAATTCGCCCAAATTTATCTGTCACTCACAAACAAAACCCACAGCGAACCAAACTAATTTGATTATCTAATTTGTGCTCCTAATGCGCAATTATGCGTGCGCTCCCGGTGGCGCTCGTAAAATCGTCCTTGATAGCCCTCACGAAAAATGACATTCGATCAGTGAACCGCACGCGCACACGCTGCACCGGGCGCAGCGAATCGCTCTAATTGGATAAATAACTGAATGTGCAACCCGATTCAATCACGCAACGCCACGGGCACGGGGCGTGCCAATTCAAATAATCACCTGACCACGGAAAGGCACCATCATTTTTCCGGCCCCGGCACTGAAAGCTCGCAGAAAATAAAAGCTTCCGTGCGAATGCCGTGCCGTGCATTCGAAATTCGAAATTATTATCAAATTTGCAACGTGCAACTTGCGTGGAATTCTCGCGAACGCCAAACGCTGTTTTCCACCACGCCAACGGCTCTTGTTTTCATTTGATGAAAACCCGCGTCCAGGGGGTCCCGCGGCGACTCAAAATCAAACAAAAAAGGCGATATTCCCCACCATCCAGCAACGCAGCTAACTAGCACGTTGCGTGTCCGCACGGTGTGCTCTCTCGCAAGCAGCTCAGCTTTCCGGCCACGTACCTTTCATTATTTTCACCTTTAATTTCATTAAATTTATCATCGAGTTTCGAACCCCGAAAGCTGGAGTTGCTCTCGAGCGGGGTGGTTTCGCCTTTCCAGAAAAGGGTTCGGGTTCGGTTGCGTTCTTTCGCCAGTTCGATTTTACTGGTAGCGATACCGGGAAGGGAAAAAACAGAAACTTTAGCTTGCAGTAGCTGCTCCGGGAAGCTTATCGGTTCACTTTGTTTCTTATTTTTTGTTGTTGTTGGTTGTGTAAGGAATTCTGTTAGCTACATTTTCCGGGAAATCCTCAATTGGCTTTCCCGAAGGATACACTTTTCATTTCCGCAGGGAGTGTTCTTTTCCCGGGCAAACTTTGCTCGCACTATCGCGTCGTTGTGTTTTCAAATTTGCTACGACGGGATTTTTTTTACGTTTTGTGACGGATTTATCGCCAAGGTTCACACAGCATGGCAGGGAATCGAGCGTGCCAGACAAACCAAATCGGCTTGTTTGAGACCGTGTTGTTCGAGACTGTCTGACCGAGCACCGCGATATGATTGTATGGGTTTGTTCGTGTCAGATGTCTTGTTCGGGAGGTGCCAGAGCGCTGCCTAAGAGTTGGAATTGTTCTGCAAATAGTGACACTATTTATGATGTATTAAACCAATTATTGGTGCTGCCCTAATCTGCCCTACACAGTCCCTGTGCATTCAACTAATATTTACTGATTTTTTTTACCGAAAACCACCAGCTAGATAAATTATATTCTTACACAAATATTACATTTCAGAGCACGTTATTTAAATTAAAATTCCTGCTCTAAATTTCCGAAAATTTGAAAATAAACATTTTTTTTAAGTCGACAATAACACGAAAAATACCGCCAAAGCTGGGCAACGTGGAATATTTGGGTGGAATATTTGAACTTGTTTGAAATTCACAATCTGCGCTTCAATTTCACGCACGTGCTTTCGCTAACCGAAACGTGCATGGCCGGTTGCAACGGATTGTACCAGTTTTTGACGGCTGCTATGCAAAGGTAATATAAGCAGGCCAACAACACCAACAAAAAAAACTCCACACATCACTCACACCACGCTAGAACGCTTTGTTTTGCAACGTGCAACTTGCGTGGAATTCTCGCGAACGCCAAACGCTGTTTTCCACCACGCCAACGGCTCTTGTTTTCATTTTTAAGGACAATAGTAATTTGATTTCAAGTTGCAAATTTTGAAGTATTAGCATTTTTTTTTCAAATGCTACGCTCAACAGCTGCACCCGACTGTGGAGAAAGATATTCTTTCAAAACCAACCATCCTGCAAGGGCATTCTAGTATAGTACCTATAGGTATACCTTTTGGTATAGTTCGTTTGGTAAGTTAGTAAGGACAATAGTAATTTGATTTCAAGTTGCAAATTTTGAAGTATTAGCATATTTTTTTCAAAATTTCCCCGCGCAGACTGGTATAAGACAAATACAACAAACAAATGATTTGTTAAACGCCAACAGTCGACAAGGAAACATGCTAACTAAGGCAGCGCTCTGGCACCTCTCGAAGAAAACAAACAAATAAGACATGTTCGATAGGGTGCTCGGCAATTGTCTGTTGTCTGTGGCCGAAATGGCATTCGTAGCATCATAACAAACACTGCTTTAATTTGATATTTTTGTTAAATTTCTACACTTTACAGAAACTCATCTAAATGCAGTAAAATTTAACGAGACATCGAACTCCAACACGGGTGCGCCTTCCATCGGGATTATGGCGCATCTTCGCGCCGGCGATCGATTCGCGTTAAAATAACGCCCGTCCCCCAACGCGCAAAAGGATATCCGTGACGATGATCCTGATGGTGCGAGAGAGTGTTCGCGTGCCGATAACGCTATCCTGTGCCTCTCTCCTTACCGTGGATTAGAATGTGTTTAAGTACGTTTGCCGAGGAGGGAATTAAAATAAATTGAATAACGCCAGAAAAACGTCGTGCCCATGATGCGCTGAGTTTGTTGAAAATTTGCCGAATATTTTAAAGCACTTATTCGTAAAAATTGCACACAAAAATTCGCCCAAATTTATCTGTCACTCACAAACAAAACCCACAGCGAACCAAACTAATTTGATTATCTAATTTGTGCTCCTAATGCGCAATTATGCGTGCGCTCCCGGTGGCGCTCGTAAAATCGTCCTTGATAGCCCTCACGAAAAATGACATTCGATCAGTGAACCGCACGCGCACACGCTGCACCGGGCGCAGCGAATCGCTCTAATTGGATAAATAACTGAATGTGCAACCCGATTCAATCACGCAACGCCACGGGCACGGGGCGTGCCAATTCAAATAATCACCTGACCACGGAAAGGCACCATCATTTTTCCGGCCCCGGCACTGAAAGCTCGCAGAAAATAAAAGCTTCCGTGCGAATGCCGTGCCGTGCATTCGAAATTCGAAATTATTATCAAAACCGGATTCGATCGGCATCCGTTGTTGGGAGGGAATGCGTGACCGCACACTGAGCATGAACGGTCAGCGTGGGTTATAGCCGAAAGCCCAATCCGAGGTTGACCGATTCGTCAATTGTGAGCGCGGCAATTTAAATTCCAATCTGATTCTAAATGCAGCAATCGGTTTTTGGAAAATCGCATCAAATGAAATGGGATTAGGCAGCGGGTTTTCACCTCCAAACCCGTTTTTGGATTGAACATTGCAATGCACCACAAATGGGAACTCGAAACAACAACGCTATGAGGCACGTATTTACTATCGCAGCATGGATCTGACAGCTCAAAGACAAGGAAGCATGGAAGCGGTTGCTATGTTGGGTGGTTTAGAGATGAAGATAAAATAAGTCTGTATCCTCATCCCACAATACATAAATTTGTTGTATTGGATATTCGAATTACAAATATTAGAGATGCTTCCAGGCGTGCAACGCAAAGTTTACTTAACACGCCTTTGTGTTCCAGGAAAATTGAATAAAGAACCCGACTCGACTCTAACTACACGTGCGCTAAAACTTGCGTATTAATTTGATAGTCCTTCTCACAGAACAACACACCCAGCCTCCCAGAGGCCAAACGTTAGCGCATTATTGATGGTTCACGAACATTCCCACGAAAAACCGGAACAGCCAGCTAAAACCGACATTCCCGGAAACATTCCTGCAGACATAACATTCTCGCTCAAACTCCACGCCCGGAGGATGATGATGGTCGAGAAGAATTATCGACCCAGGCTTTCGACAGCAGGCGGCGGCGGCGATGCTACAGAAACTCATCTAAATGCAGTAAAATTTAACGAGACATCGAACTCCAACACGGGTGCGCCTTCCATCGGGATTATGGCGCATTTTTTTTGTTATAAAACTTCTAGTCGATGGATATTGGGGCAATTTTTCACCCATTTTTTGACGATTTTTCCCAGTGTTTTTTTTTTGTATTTCAATTGTGCTTTTCTAATTCTGTGAATCCTTTTTATTGGACACGCATGCCACATGGCTTACTTCTATGCCGTTCTAATTGCATTCTCTCCTACGTTTTCGATATTATGGACTCTGTTAATTGCCAATCTTTAGAAAATTGCGATATAGCAAATATCAACATCAAACACTCTATCAGTGGCAAATGGAAAAAACATCTCTGTTAGAAAAACGGCACGCAGAAACGGATTCAAGTCCTTCGTAATCACATTCATCGTCTTTATTCATCATTCCCGTATAATCAGTTTAGCTTGTGATCCTTTCGTTTTGCTCTGCCGCC
The DNA here is from genome assembly GCA_002091845.1 of Anopheles cracens. Taxonomy (NCBI): domain Eukaryota; kingdom Metazoa; phylum Arthropoda; class Insecta; order Diptera; family Culicidae; genus Anopheles; species Anopheles cracens. The sequence continues at coordinate 5,559 of KZ072291.1, forward strand.
CTTGTAATTATATCCACAACCTGATTAGTTCGTGCTCTTCTATATCTCTTATGCTGTGGTTCTCATTCCTCAACTGTTTGTGCAACTTTAAGCGTTTGAATTTTGAAGTTTTTTTGTTTTTTGTTTGAATTTTTTACGTCTAGCTGCAACAGACTAGGATCTGAAAAGATCTTGGGTTAAAATAAAGTCGTGTACATTTTTTAAAATTGTTTAAAATGATTTTATCACAATTGGATTTGGAAGGGACTGAACTGATTCTAAGGCTAAAAATCAGTTTGTCCGGATGATCACCTACAGAAATGTCCGCTTGGGTATAAAATAGCCCCCTAATTAAATGTTGACAAGAAGTTGAAAATTTCGATGTTAGTTAGTGTTGAGTATGCATTTAGTTAAATGGAGGAAAACAAAGTAAACTTAGATTACAGCTTCGGACGCAACAAAACCATGATCCAATCCATTGAAACTGGTTGGACATTCAACATCTACTGTGCTTGAAGAAAACATTGCTGAAGTTTGTCGAGAGACAGAGAGAGAGAGACCCAAACACAATATTCCGATGCATCGCTTTGACCTCCGTCCCATCGACACACAGCGCACGCCGTGGTTCTCACTCAAAAGACAATATTTGGGTTTCGATAGCTCCTCCGAGTTTCGGAGTCGTTAGCCATGCGTATCGCGTCCTGTCGTTTGCATCCCCGGCGCCCGTCCCCTTCGCCGGGCCCGCCCCGGGTTGACCGAATGCAGTCCAATCAGAAATGGCACGTCCGTGAGAGGGTTATCGGGTCAGCTGGCACTACACTCCTGGGTGCTGGGTGTACGGGTCACCTCGAAACCCGGCTCGTCGATCGGGTCGTCGATCTCATATTTATGCGTCCCCGAGCTTCCGGGTTCCGTGGCCGGTCGATCGAACCTCGAGCGCAGGGAACGGATTGATTCCATTTGGGGTTGTTTATTCCCGTCGAACTAGCGAGACGAGATTGACCCAGCCGGGGCCCGGGCCTGTTTGTGGACGTGCCCTATCTCAATTTGTTCGTCGGTCGGAACGCCAAACAAACGGGTCGTCACACTCATCACGTATTCACAGCCGTGTGCGCTGCCCAAGTTCTAATACGCACCCGGGACCGGGGAGACCTGGGAGCAGCAGTGTGCCCGGATGTCTATCTTCACCCATTTACGCGTCCGGCGGTGGTACGGTTTTGGGGAAGAAAAAGTAGCCCGAATTAGGATTCTCAGCCACGGTGTATGTCTCGAAATGCTCGCAAACTTGCCGGTGTCTTACGCGGGACGCCGGATGCGTCCGGAGCGTTGGGTTACTTTCCTCATTTGATTCCCTTCATATGCAAAGCAGTCACGTTTGCTCCGTTTCTCGCCGGTGGAAACCCATGGACGGACGCTTCGTGGTCAAACTTTCGATTGGTCTAATTTTGCGGCCAAAACCATCCAATTTCTGCCATCCAGAACTCGGCTATTATTAAACCCGAAATGACCAGCAGCAGCAGCAGCAGGCTTCTCGGTTGTTTAGCTGCGGAGCGCGGTGTCATTGCCAACTGGCTGCTCTCACTCCCTTGATGCAAACGTCCGGCGGTTGTCATCGTCAATGTGGGCAGACCGCGTTCTGAGGCTGTTGGACCGCCGAAGTGAATAAATTTAAATTGGGAATTTAATTCCTTCGGCATGTGCAGCGGTGCAGAGGCCGCTCAACGGCTGTGGTTAAACCCGTTTCTGGTGGAGAGCCTGGTGGAGGAAGGGTGTTCGGTGTCTTCTGGTTCCTAGCGCGGACTCGGTCTCGGGCGGCACCACATGGAGGGAGTTGGAAAATTTTGGTGCAGTAATAAATCTATTCCACCTCCGCGCCCGGCTCGCCATGTCCGCCAACGTTGGTCGCCCTATGTCCTGGATTTGTCGGGTCGGGCCTTTAACGCTGCACATCCATGTGTGTGTGTGTGTGTGTGGTGTGCTGCGGCCTTGGATGCCGCACATGCACGCTTACACACCGAGTCACACCACACCTGTGACATTCCGCAATTCCGACCGCGCCGAGCGGGAAATCCTAGCAGGCCGGCATGGTACCAACTTTTCCGCTTCGTTACGGTCCGTGTCCCCACTGTGTGTGTGTGATCTTCATGCTAGGGACCTTCATTTTCCAGCACATTTTTTTTTGTTTTCCGCTTTCGGGGGAGGTACGCTTCGCTAGTTTCGCTCGTTTTTTTGTTTTTGCTTTCGGAGAGGGATCGGAAAATTGTGTCGCGCGGTGTGCTAAGGGTGACTTTTTGAAGTCCATTTTACACTTGGTTTCGGTTCGAGGTTTCCGGTCCCGTGTGTGAGCTGATCGTGTGCGGGAGAGGGGCGGGAACGGTACTGATTGGAACGTTTTCCCCTTTTTAAAGTGTGGATTTTGAAGCACGGAGAGATTTTAGAGCTTCTCAAAGGACAGAGCTTTGGGGTGGACTTTATTTTGAGAATTGAAAATGCTAAAAAGATATTATTTTACAAGGTGTTTTATATACGCTTATATAAGAAAAATACCTATATTTCTATGAAATCCTGAAGGAAGAAATTTTCGGCAAGTGACAAATGTGAAAATCAAAAGTATAGTATAGGTTTATGCAGTTTATGCAGTTTTTTTAATGAACGGTCTGGCCGTATTGCTTAGTACTAATGTTTATAACTAGACAATAATAGATCCAAGGGCATTTTCTTCACTTTTTTATTACTAAACCTTATCGGCATAAGGTTTGGCTCGGATGAAGATAAATCAATTGAATGATATCTTTTAATTGAATAGCCAGTTATACATACTTCCTTAAAATGGTAGTAGTAATAATTAAAATAGCAACAATTGAAATAATAATCAATGTTATTACAATAACCCTTCTTGTAAATCAAGATTAAACCCAATTTAAATGATTCGATTATTATAGTGCGAACAAACGGATGGAACATAACGTGTTATGTCCTTTTGATGTCAACTCACTTGATGCCAGGAGTTGCAATAACATCTCAATTGCGCTTTGGGTGGCCTCTCAAAACTTTTTCAAGCTAGCTGGCTATGAATACGGCATTCCATTAGTTTAATCGTTGAACAGCATTTAACCAAACCACTCCGACGCTGGTTTTAAGTAGGAACGGTCAATAGAGACATAACCAAGCGTTCCGATTGTGCCGAGTCGATTTCCGATGCTTTGGCTGGTTGCGTCGGTTGCAATGGGCGAGCCCGTTTGCCTCACGCTCTAATCTCAGCCGAGTTTTGGTCGTCCGTTGCGAGACCATTTAAAACACCGTTTGTTCGGTCGCCTGCATCCGCGAACGATGTGTGCCAATTTTAATCCGCTTTTTCGGCTTACATATCCTCTCCCGCTGGCATCAGGTGCAGCATCGAGCATTAAGTGGTATTGTGCACGGAACAGTTCGAGAGCGCGGGCGCGTGTATGTGTGTGTAGAGGTCGGTAAAGGTAGCAGCTGCTACCGGGTTGTGCGGGTGGGACAGGGACACCGATATCCCCACGGCTTCCCTGCCTGCCTTCGACAGCCAATGACGGGCCGGGCGACAACGACGACAGCCCAGCCGGGTCGAAACGAGGCGAACGAAAACGAGCAGAGAAAATGAAACTATTTCCGCTCGAATGGGTTTCCTCGACATTCCACCAGGGGCCGAAAACGAGGCGAACGAAAACGAGCAGAGAAAATGAAACTATTTCCGCTCGAATGGGTTTCCTCGACATTCCACCAGGGGCCGACGGAGGGCCAATGATGTGATCGCTGTTGGGTAGTTGTTGGGAAGTTGATCGCCGCTTCGCCAGACCGGAACTGGGCCCTCTCGCTTACCGCGTGTTCCGGCGGGGATTATACTTCCGGCCGTCCGAGAGGACCACCGCCGCAGGATGAACGCTGCTCTAAATTGGACTAAATGTTCACTTTACTGTGCATCTGTATGTGTGTGTATATATGTTGAGATTTTTCCAACGAACACACTTCCTCCATGCTTCCGGAGAAGCATAGCGCGAATTCTGGGATAGACATTATCAGCGGAAATGTCCTTACAGCGGGTTCCTTCCAGACAAGCGTGGAGTGAGGTTATAGGTTTGACAGGTTCGCATATGGGGTAGCGGTTGAGTTCGATACTAGTGTAATAGAGTTGAAAAATCATTTAAAAATATCTTCATTATACAAAAGTTGCCTTGAGTTCTGAGTAAAATAATTCTAACTAAGCTTCAGTATATGCAGGATTAGGTCGAGCAAAGGGTGCATTCTCCATGAGATAGTTTACCCACGATTCTGACTTTTTACCGTTTCTTCTCCAAACAGCTGTCAGGGTAATTAAACGTTCCAATGGACCTTTTACCACACATAAAAAGATTTATGGCTACATATGCTGCTCATTCCTAAGCCTCCCAAACAGGAAACTGCACTCAGGTGCATCAAATGGCTTTCCCCCGTCCAAAGAAAGCGCAGTCTGCGTGTCCTCCAAGGACATTAAACTTCTTTCGATCGTTTTCGTGCATGCAACCCAAAAGAGTAAGGATCATGGAGAAACCTCCCCCAAAAAACGGAAGAAAGTTACCCACAAGAATGCGAATGTGTCGTTGGCACACAAGAGGCCAC
>KZ072291.1:36334-52706 GCA_002091845.1 Anopheles cracens
AGCCGACCTGTTAGTTTCTTCTCCCAAAAAATCATTGATAAAGGATATCGAAAAAATAGTTATGAATATCTCATCGCTCTATCTTTCCAAAACTCTACAAACATTTGTGTAGAGTAACTTGATAACTATTAACTAAAATGTAGTATGGATGTGTACTTGAAAATACTAATAAAACAATTTCAATTCAAATATTTTGATAAAAAAATGTCTCATCATTGGATGAAACGAGTCCTGTTTAATGTGCTAGCACACGCTTCCGCCGTAGGTGTCATGTGGCTTGAAGCCAGAAACATGTTGGCAGCGAAAGCACAACAAGCATTAAAGCCACCACATAGAGCTGCCCGAAACCGAACCGGGCCCGTGTTGTGCAGCCAATCGAATATCCACAATCGAACTGCGAGACACGGAGCGCCACAACGCGGATGCGCGATTCCAATCGTGTTCGCCGGAAATGAAGTAGCCATAGATAAAGCGAGAAAAAAACACACACACACAGCAAATGAAGTACAGCAACAGCAACAACAAAAAAAAAACATCAACCCGAACACAAACATTTAACCGGAGCCCGTTTCGGTTGCTCGACACAATAATTGCCACATTTATTGGCAACGGGAAAACGGGCACAACGCCCGTTCCGGGAGGGGTTCGCGGGTGGGAAAACGGACGGAGGGGGTGGCCACACTTGGGAGTGTGTTTTTGTTGCACCGCGGGACTGCGACCGGAGAGTGGTTTTGTAATACTGTGGAAGCTCGGCCCACCTTCCCACCGTCCGTCGAATCGTGCCGGCCCTTCCGTTCGTGGTGGCAGTGGCTGGGGCGGAAATTAATAAATTAAGCCATTCGGCAATTGGCCATATGTGGACATGGTCATTTGGTCGCCGGGCGCCACCGCCACAGACACAGACCGAGTTGGAGTTGGAGGGAGAAGAAAAAAGAAAAGTCTGCGGAAAACCCATACCGGGTGGTTCCCGTTCTTGTCGTCCTGCAGCCTCTGGAACATCCACTTGCCCCGGTCACATTAAGCATAATGTATTACGTATTATTTACTACCGTGTTATGAGCAGCCCCGTACAAACACGGGTCCTACATGGCCCTGCGTATGTATTCGTGTCCCTGACCATGACCGTCAGCTCCTTGCCACGTGGAGCGCAGTGTGCGCGTGTGTCCTCGAACCCTCGATTGGCTTGCTTCCTGTCCGGAGGCGGAGAAAAGTTGTAAATTTTAGGATTTAATTTAAAACCATCCGCCCCGGGCGTGGAACGGATGGCCCGTGTCTGTCTGTCTGCGTTTATCGTTGCGTGTTTTCCCGCTGACCCCCGAGGTTACACTGGCGTGGGATGGGCAACCGCAGACGAGAACGCGGACCGGGTTTTGCAAATATGGTTCGATAATGAATTTTGCAGCAAACGCTGAACGGTTTTCCAATGGAAAGTAACGGAAGTCGAAAAGAAGTCGAGTCGGTCATCTTTCATTTCGATGTTTGTAATTACATTGAAGAAGCAACACACTCGGAACTGTATGCACACAATCGCTGTAGTAGATTGATAATTAAAATCCTTCCATAATGCCAAACGGACCTTTGGCGGAGAGCTTAAGCGCGAGCTTCGAACTTTTTTCATTAGACCGGCACGGGGGGTTTTCATCTTTAATGAACTTTACGATATTGGCTATTACGTGCCTGCCGCATCGTCTTGTGCCCCGTTCGGTGCCATAATCAATTGCAACCACGGCTGACCGTGCTGACGTGTGGTGCACGAGTGGATGTGTTTAATGAAATATTAATGCGCTATCAGCGCAGCGGGAGAACCGAGCTGCCGAGCACCAGAGCATTGGATTCGATCGCAAAAGGATAAGTTCGGTTTTTACGAGCCGTTCTTGATGGTGCGGGAATGCGAAGAGTCATGAAGACAGCATGAGATATCGTTTCTTGGCACTGCTCTCATAACTTTATTTCCGATGTTCTTTGCTTTCTGGCTGGTTGCATATGGTGTACGGGCATTTAAAGAAAAATAACCACTTTAGCAGTGAGCCAATATTATTGACTCGACTCGGAGGGTTCAATATGAAAAGCTAACCGGCGAGAATAACAGCTGGACTGTATCAGAATAATATTATGCCAAAGTTAAAATTGTCACCAGTTTCGTTCATCGTACTCGCTCTCGCTGGTCCAGGAGGGAGTGTGCGTGTCCGAATCCGAATGGTGTCCGAAGAACTCGTGGGAAAGTGAAAATGTTAACCGAACAGATGGTGCGGCATCGATTCCGATCGAAGGCAGTAAGTGTGCGGAGTTCGGAGAAGAACATAGCTTCAGATTGGAAAAACCAGTCCGTCGAATGTGGCGGCGAGACTTTAGACTTTAGAACTACTTTCTGCACGACCGTTTCGTTTTAATAATAATACCTAGACCATACGGAATGTGTTTCTTTTCCTGCCTCAGACGCTCACAATCTCCCCGGGCTCAATGCGTTCTAAATAGGGAAGCAAAATTATTTGGAATTTCTTAATTTCACACGCTTTCTTTATGATGAGGGGAAAGCTTTCAGTTAGTGCGGGTCATACGATAAAGCTCAAAGCAATATTTGAATGGTTTTTTCCGATCTGTTGTGAGATTCATGCAATTCAGCCGTGGTTGTGGTCAGCTTTTTTGTCGTCAATATTAAATATAGCAACAAAAGCGGAACCTTGGAATATAATATGCTCGTTGGAATATAATATGCCATAAGTTCTCGGAACGAAAAGTCATGAATATGAAATTTACTAACGTTCTTTTTTCTCCTCTTCCATGTCTTTGCAGGTGAGTGACCTCCCATAAGTGCCTCGTTTGTCGGCGCTAATCCTCTCCGGACAGCAGAGAAAACTTTCGTGTTCCGTGTAATGTCTTCTCTGGGTGTTTAATATTTCGCATCGAAAGAACAACTCACTCGCTGGTAGAATACGGTACGTTGAAGGCCCTTTACAAAACACAAAATAACAAGCATTTTATTAGAGAAGAGCAGGGAGCGAGAAAAGGATTAAATCATCATTGTGGGGCCTGTCAATGGAGGTGGATTTTCTCGTCCGCAGCCGAAGCCGAACGTCAGACATAGGGCCGGTCATGTCCGGACAGGGATCAAAATTAATCCTTCACATACGCCGTCGTGAGTCTAACGGTCTGTTTTCTTTTTGCCAGAAAGAGAGCACTAACCCGTTCGTTGAAGTAGCAGTGAGAACATTTCCTATATGCTTCCTATAGTGAACATTTTTTGAAGTTCTTGAAGAATTTTATATTTGGATAACTTGCTTTAAACAGCTATAAAGCTTTATGAATGACTTGCCTTAATATACAATTTTTCAACGCTGCTTTAACTTCTACAAAAACGAGACATATTTTAAAAAAATCTCAACCGGACTGGAATTGGTGCCTGGCTTCGATTCGGTCGCTGGCCGCCATCACTTCCGGCCCCGGGAAATAAGAGTCCCCCCGGGGGAAGGTGGGCCAGCAGGTCCTCCCAAAAGTGCAGTAATTTCGCAAAAGCATCCGCAAAAGGAAAAACGGTGGCGATTGCTCGAATCAACACGGGCCCCACCGAGAGCCACGTCTGGGACGTCAGTCCGCGCATGCAGCTGACAGGTTTCGCTTAGGAAAGCAGTTAGCTCCGTCGTCAGCCGTCGGCGTCCGGGGTCGTCCGTGGCAATGTGCATGAGAGGAAAAAAAAACAAGAAACACAGTGTATGACCCGGAGGGCGGAATTCTCCCGGAACGATTCTGTGTGGGTTTTTCCCGATTGTTTTACTCTCCTTCACGTCGTACACACCACTATAGGGCGAAGGACCACGGGTATAAAACTGTCCAGAAATAAAATCTCATCTCCGGAGGGAATTCGTAGCCCGGGTGTGAGATAGTTTTTCTCCCCTTTCTCCCCGCGGTGTTCTCATCGCAAAATGCACGAAAGCACGTTCTCCTAAACGGCGGCAAAGGGTGTCCTGTGTGCGAAAGGAGTTATTTCTGTGGTGCACGGGATGGCTCTGTTTTGGCTTTTAATCGTCAAGTGAGTTTGCAGGAAGAATGTTGCAAAAATGGAGAATACACTTCATAAATTGAATGCATTTTTTTTTTTGGGTTTGAGTCATAATTTTCATTCGACCAAGGTCCAAGGTTTAGGACATAAAATGAGTTACCTTTCTGTACTAAAATTTGATGATAAGATTTAATTTTGTTTAAATACAATTTGATAACTTGTCACATGACTCTCCAACTCGCATTGAAGTCAAGATCTTTTCCAGATTGAGTCTTCAAATCCAGGCAAAGTTTGAAATTTGTTTCATTTGTTTCAAAACAACTGTTTGTTTCCATTTGTGAGTGTTGTTTATGAGTTCTTCAACATGCTTATTATGAATGTTTGAAAGCAAATTGGCTATATGCTTCAAACAATTTCTAAAGAGTTTTAGTTAACATAAAGATTTATATTCCTGTCTTACTTCAAATTTGTGTCTATTTGTGTCTTACTTCAAATACTACTCAAACATCAAAAGAAAACCGAAAATGGCATCACATTTAAGCAACAAATCATTCCGAAAATACTCCGAAAGCAACCGCGGGTGGTGGTGACACACACGCATCCCCTTAAACCAAATCCGTTTGATGTAGTGTTTCATTACAACACACACACTTGTTTCGCTCGCAGGACACAGCCACTGCTGCCTGTGTGCCCTTCGGCAGAAAACCGAAACCAACGCATCCCGCTGTGCGGAAAATTGTTTTTATTTGTTCACCCATTAGAGAGCGGGTTTCCGGTCGGTCCATTGTTCGCCGACACCGCCATCGCCACCGCCGCCGCCGCACACAGGATAATGGGTTGTAATGTCTTATGATGGGTCGACTGTTACTGCAACACGCGCGCGTTACTCCGGCTCATGTGTAAAGCATCCGATCGTTGGGGATTTGCCGAAGAATGCATTCCAGTTAACACGAGTTTACGATCCACCGGATCCGGCGGATCCTGTTCCTGTCCGCCCCCAAGTATCGGAGGCATCTGCGATGGTGACATCCCTTTAGACCGGAGGGGAGGGGGCGAAGGTTCAGTGTTCGGCGGACGGTTATCACTCCCGCCGGTGGCGCATAGCTCTCAGTGTGGAAGAAGTGCGCAGTACCCTAACCTTCCCGATGGTTTTCGATGGCCCGGCACGCGCTGTGTGTCGAAGTTACGGCCGGGTTGCAGCGCTCAGAACTGCCGGTGGCGCGCATTCGGGTGTGTCTTTCGGACTTGGTCGTCATCAGCATTGTTCGGCGTTGTCGTGTTCTTGTCCGCCGATCTACGGTAGCTGTTCCGGTGCGTCTGGGACAACGGCGACGGCGATGCAACGGCGACGAGCGCCTCGGGACCAACTCGAGACACCGGATAGGAGCACGGAGAACGGAAATGGACTGGAGCGTCGTTGTCGTTGCGTTATTGCGCGTTGTCGTATCCAGCAGAAGTCGCCTTCTGTTTGTGGTGCACCCTAGGCTCTTCTGCAGCTATTGCGCCCTCTCTCTCTCACACACACACTACAGCGAGCAACAAGGATAGATAGCATGTGCAATCGCGCCCTCGGCATAGCCCCCCTGATGGCGATGCTGGATGATTTCCCGATGGTAAATGGCGCTCCCGCGCACAGGGAGTGGGTGGTAAAGTAGATAAAGGTTAGCAGTAAATTCTTAATATTGCAACATAACGGGCGACGACCGTCGTGGCAGCGGCAACACTATAAAACAATGGTAATAAATGTTGTTCGCCCAGTAATAACTTGCTCCGGAAACGCCAGCGCCAGTGTGCTGCGTAGTGGACGGGAATGTCAGGATGTTCGGGAAGGCTGGCTGAAGCAACAAACAAACAAAAAAGAAAGAAGACAAAAATCGGGGACCAATCTCAAGTGCGTTTGTTTGGTTGTGTGTACAACGTGTTTGATGGTGGGGAATTAAAAATGTACGTTGGCTGTTTCGAAAGGCACCCGGTAGGAGATGAGAACGATACAATGTGATGATCCATTTTGTTCGCTGCTGGAGCAACTGAGATTTTTATAGCACACTCAACGAGTTGAGAATGAATGTAAATTTAAGCTGTCGTACGGTATGTTACCGTTTAGTACAACGTGCTTATTCTTGTCCTGTTGTATTTGGTCTAGGTCGTGTTAATCGATTCCAACAGACACCTTGGGTTTTGAGGTTCTAATAGCATTCAATTCGAATTCCAAGTGCTTGATATGAAGTTTCAACTCATGTGCCTCACCAGATCACATTAAATAAAAATTGTAGCTTTATTAAAGAACCCGCTTTTGAATGTCTTGATGTCCCGAAAGTGTACAGACTGAAACTGGTTTACATTGAATTAAAACGGTCCAATATGCACATAAAAATACGCAAAGTTGCCAAGAAAGCTTTAAAATCTTCAAAATATGATGTTAGTTGCTTAGATGGATATACGGGATAAAAAAGCTGCTTAATGATGAAGCATAAGGTCTATAAATAGGATTTGACGGGTTTTTTTTCGGCGTTAAGCCTCATAGGCCTGAATGGGCATTCATTTTATTCTGAAAAGTAATTTCCGTCACATTGTACAACCTTTTCCCATTTTTTTGCCGATTGTGGATTCCTTCATAAAAAAAATCCGCTTTGGACGCAATCCATGTTTCGATCCATTTTTTTCAGTTCGGCGCAGTTCTGGGGCCGTTTGCTCATGCAAACATAATGGAGGAAAACTCCCCGTGAAAACGGTTTTTTTTTGGCACGAACGTCACCATTTTAGAAGCTTGCCGAAACTACTTTGTTAACACTTCATAAAAATGACAGCTATTGGAAAAGAGAGCCTGAAAATGACACATTCAAAATAACAGTGTTGCCAGATTTTACTAAAGCAAAAGTTTTAAGTAAACGATGCATGTATAAAAACCGTCAAAACTTATTTATAGACCTAATATATCCATGCCTTGTCAACTAACTAACTCATACAACTGAAGCTCATGTTAATGGTGAATCATTTTACTTAGTAATCTCTATCGGTCGGTCTTAAGATCTCATCCTCCCATCTCTCTAAAGCACATCCGTAACACATCCTGATGAGTCCATTGAATCTGGAGGGAGAGTTAAGAGTGCAATCAACACTTCATTTCTCAGACTTAACAAAACTGCAGGAAAAACTGCCGCCGGTTCCAGTGCCCTTGCACACGGCACGCGCGAGCGTGCTGAAGAGTACACTGTCGGGAAGAAGCCCGGCACGGCAAATCACGAATCACACGTCGTACGGGTTCCGGGACGTAAAATCTGGACTCTCGCTCTGTCTCTGTGGCTCCGAAACTGAAGCTCAATTCTTTTCACTTCCGGCCGGGTGATCTGAGCCAAAAGGTAGAAAAAAACCTTACCAATTCCGTAACCTCGTATCTTATCTTCCTGCTCTCGTTCGAGCTCACCGGGAACCTTACAAAGCAAGATGCCGGCAACGAAAGACGAGCGCTACGGGATGGTTGGGATAGCGGCGAGATAAGTTGCAGATCGTAAAGCGCAGTAATGTATGCACTGTTTAATGTTAGTGAAACCTCATTTCCTTCGTTTTGAGTTGTGCGAGTTGTGAGGATTTTCCCCATGTTGGTTTGCCGGTTTCATAAATTATCCATTTTCGTGCTGGCCGCTCCTACCGACGGTTGCATCTTTTCCACCTCGTAGCCTACTAAGGCTCGGTTCGATCCAATGCTTCCCCGGGTGTAACTACTCTCCCAGGCTGGAGCACGGATGCATGTTTTGCCTCAACCAACCTGGGGGGGAAAACTGTCCAGCGGACTGTTTTCCTGCCCGAAAGAAGGGAGAAAGTAAACTAAAGCGTCGTCCCGGTGCAGTAGAACGGCTGGCTGAACGATTTTCGTGCAGCGACCAGGCAGGTGGAAAACTTTCCTTCCAGTTTCCCCCCGCGGGCTCCATCGGCGCCGCCACCGTCCACGGCATCGATGGTTTCGCTTAGTGTCTTATCCTACGTAGTCGCCGGTTTTCGTACACGACTCCGAGATGACGATGCTGATGTGGTTTAGCCACATCGCGTTACGGGAACGGGACGTTCCGGTACCGTTCGCATGAAGTAAGCATCTTCATGGCAGTAAAGTTAGCTTCAACAGCTCTTGGGGTGGGTCGGGATGAATCTAGGACATTAGGAGTGGGCGTAAGACGCAGCGTGAAGACAGTCTGGCTGGGAGGGATGCGAAAGCCGTTGCCTTTCTATCTGATCTGATGACTGCAGCCATTTCTATTCTAGCTTCAATGGTGCCGCCTCGCCCTGGAGATCGGAATGGTTTGCAAGATTTTTTCGATGCTCCTGCCCTACTTGAAAGCTGGTTCGCCCGTCCTAGTTTAGCGATCGCACCTTCGAAAAGCGATAGGAGAGGGTGAAAAAAACACTCCTGCCCTAAAGTTAAACCGTTAAAATGCATTTATGTTTCAATTTCAGTCGCTTGCGGTTCACAGTATGGGAATAGGCGAGAACGCAAAAAGTTAGCAGATGGGCAGTGTAGAAACATTATGTTGAGGATGCTTAGAAAGCAGTGTAATCTGAAACCACCGTAAGGCGAAGGTGGGACATAAAAAAACCTAGAAATGCGCTGGAGCATCAGTACCTTGAAGATTCTGCAGCTCACCAAGGTGATTTTCCATAAACCATCACCTGAAGATAATGTTTATGGTGACCAGCCGCAAGAAGAAAGGGTTGGTATCTTTTCATAAGTAGGTTAATAAGTTCCGAATGCTTAACATAACTTAACATCTAATTCTTATTTCTTGCTCGAAGAGTTAATTGATAATAGGTCTTGCCAAACGAATTCCTATTCAAAATAACACAATCTTCCCAGATGTGCTGAGCTCCCACGAGCAAAAATCCAAAAACCAACATGACTCCTTTTCAAATACTTGCAAAAATAGGACAAAGCTATCATCTTTTTCCTTCCTTGAAAAAATAAATCTCCAGTTGTTTGTTAGCGTGACGTCTATTCAACTATGACGCGCGTGGGTTTTCAGAGGCACGCGTTGTATTTTCACGCTCTTAGATTGGCAATCGGAAGCATAAAGAAGTACACATCAAACGGGCCGAACCCGTTTCTTCTATCCCCTTGGGAAAGGAACCTCCCAAGCGTTCCGTTTTTCAGCGAACTGGGATTTAAATCACACAAATCTGCTCTTTCTTTCTCCCCGGGTTTTGCCTCTAACCCGAGCCGATGAAGGGTTAGCTTTGGGATGCAAATTGACAAGCCCTAGCTTGAAACGAACTATCGATAGACTTCCGTGGAGAAATCGGGCCCGGTTGGTCGCATAGGAAGTCAAGCATGCTACGCACTCTGTTGTAAAAGGAATTTGTTTTTGGGACTAGCAGTTCATTCATGTTCAGAATGAACATGCTTTTGTTGATACAGTTGTCCAGTTGGGAGTTTTGGCAGTTAACCTTTTCAAAATTTATTATGTTTTGTTCTTTAGTTCCTTAGAAGTGATCATTTTACATCAAATTAGATCGGTTATGTATATTTGAATGTATATTTGACGGCCAACTAGGTGTGTTTCAAAAACAACAATCAACTGTGCTTGAATCGATAAGTCATCGGCTAGCTCCAGGCCCATTCATTTTCCCTCCGAGAGGATACTTTCAAAACAAAAATTATTTCTCGCTTGCTTCCAGTGGCTTTCCGAGATATCACATTTCTCATCGTTTCACGAATATGACACTGCTCAGTCAGGGCAACTATCATAAAGCATCCCTAAACAGACCGCTCCAATGATCGATTGCGTGTAGGCCGTAGTCGTACAAGAGAGTCTCCCAAGCGTATTGTATTTCGAGCTTTCTCCGGACCAGGCAGGCTTCGGTGGCAATCGAAAGAATTGAGCTTTCTGGTGAACCGCGCCCTCCTAAATGTCAAAAGATATATGACTCCGTTTGATGTGCAGAAAGAAAAACCCAAGAGTGAGAGACAAAATCTTCCAATTTTGCACCCAAACGGTGAGATAGGGGCAAAAAGGGGCAGATAATAAAGAAACCACTCGCACTGACATACGAATCCAGCCTTGCGAAGTGCGTTTCTCCCCCCAAACCCGCTGCTAAGCCACCACGGTTCACGGAGGAAGTACATTAATAAATCGCAAAACCAGGACACGGGGACGAGCGTATGAATAAGATGCGAGCAGGCGGAAAAATCGTTTCCACTTATTGACTTTCCTTCGAATCTTTCACATTTTGTTCGCTGCTGGAGCAACTGAGATTTTTATAGCACACTCAACGAGTTGAGAATGAATGTAAATTTAAGCTGTCGTACGGTATGTTACCGTTTAGTACAACGTGCTTATTCTTGTCCTGTTGTATTTGGTCTAGGTCGTGTTAATCGATTCCAACAGACACCTTGGGTTTTGAGGTTCTAATAGCATTCAATTCGAATTCCAAGTGCTTGATATGAAGTTTCAACTCATGTGCCTCACCAGATCACATTAAATAAAAATTGTAGCTTTATTAAAGAACCCGCTTTTGAATGTCTTGATGTCCCGAAAGTGTACAGACTGAAACTGGTTTACATTGAATTAAAACGGTCCAATATGCACATAAAAATACGCAAAGTTGCCAAGAAAGCTTTAAAATCTTCAAAATATGATGTTAGTTGCTTAGATGGATATACGGGATAAAAAAGCTGCTTAATGATGAAGCATAAGGTCTATAAATAGGATTTGACGGGTTTTTTCGGCGTTTCAAGCCTCATAGGCCTGAATGGGCATTCATTTTATTCTGAAAAGTAATTTCCGTCACATTGTACAACCTTTTCCCATTTTTTTGCCGATTGTGAATTCCTTCATAAAAAAAATCCGCTTTGGACGCAATCCATGTTTCGATCCATTTTTTTCAGTTCGGCGCAGTTCTGGGGCCGTTTGCTCATGCAAACATAATGGAGGAAAACTCCCCGTGAAAACGGTTTTTTTTTGGCACGAACGTCACCATTTTAGAAGCTTGCCGAAACTACTTTGTTAACACTTCATAAAAATGACAGCTATTGGAAAAGAGAGCCTGAAAATGACACATTCAAAATAACAGTGTTGCCAGATTTTACTAAAGCAAAAGTTTTAAGTAAACGATGCATGTATAAAAACCGTCAAAACTTATTTATAGACCTAATATATCCATGCCTTGTCAACTAACTAACTCATACAACTGAAGCTCATGTTAATGGTGAATCATTTTACTTAGTAATCTCTATCGGTCGGTCTTAAGATCTCATCC
Source organism: Anopheles cracens (assembly GCA_002091845.1). Lineage (NCBI taxonomy): Eukaryota > Metazoa > Arthropoda > Insecta > Diptera > Culicidae > Anopheles > Anopheles cracens. The sequence goes on from KZ072291.1 coordinate 47,577, forward strand.
TCCCATCTCTCTAAAGCACATCCGTAACACATCCTGATGAGTCCATTGAATCTGGAGGGAGAGTTAAGAGTGCAATCAACACTTCATTTCTCAGACTTAACAAAACTGCAGGAAAAACTGCCGCCGGTTCCAGTGCCCTTGCACACGGCACGCGCGAGCGTGCTGAAGAGTACACTGTCGGGAAGAAGCCCGCACGACAAATCACGAATCACACGTCGTACGGGTTCCGGGACGTAAAATCTGGACTCTCGCTCTGTCTCTGTGGCTCCGAAACTGAAGCTCAATTCTTTTCACTTCCGGCCGGGTGATCTGAGCCAAAAGGTAGAAAAAAACCTTACCAATTCCGTAACCTCGTATCTTATCTTCCTGCTCTCGTTCGAGCTCACCGGGAACCTTACAAAGCAAGATGCCGGCAACGAAAGACGAGCGCTACGGGATGGTTGGGATAGCGGCGAGATAAGTTGCAGATCGTAAAGCGCAGTAATGTATGCACTCTTTAATGTTAGTGAAACCTCATTTCCTTCGTTTTGAGTTGTGCGAGTTGTGAGGATTTTCCCCATGCTGGTTTGCCGGTTTCATAAATTATCCATTTTCGTGCTGGCCGCTCCTACCGACGGTTGCATCTTTTCCACCTCGTAGCCTACTAAGGCTCGGTTCGATCCAATGCTTCCCCGGGTGTAACTACTCTCCCAGGCTGGAGCACGGATGCATGTTTTGCCTCAACCAACCTGGGGGGGAAAACTGTCCAGCGGACTGTTTTCCTGCCCGAAAGAAGGGAGAAAGTAAACTAAAGCGTCGTCCCGGTGCAGTAGAACGGCTGGCTGAACGATTTTCGTGCAGCGACCAGGCAGGTGGAAAACTTTCCTTCCAGTTTCCCCCCGCGGGCTCCATCGGCGCCGCCACCGTCCACGGCATCGATGGTTTCGCTTAGTGTCTTATCCTACGTAGTCGCCGGTTTTCGTACACGACTCCGAGATGACGATGCTGATGTGGTTTAGCCACATCGCGTTACGGGAACGGGACGTTCCGGTACCGTTCGCATGAAGTAAGCATCTTCATGGCAGTAAAGTTAGCTTCAACAGCTCTTGGGGTGGGTCGGGATGAATCTAGGACATTAGGAGTGGGCGTAAGACGCAGCGTGAAGACAGTCTGGCTGGGAGGGATGCGAAAGCCGTTGCCTTTCTATCTGATCTGATGACTGCAGCCATTTCTATTCTAGCTTCAATGGTGCCGCCTCGCGCTGGAGATCGGAATGGTTTGCAAGATTTTTTCGATGCTCCTGCCCTACTTGAAAGCTGGTTCGCCCGTCCTAGTTTAGCGATCGCACCTTCGAAAAGCGATAGGAGAATACTCCTGCCCTAAAGTTAAACCGTTAAAATGCATTTATGTTTCAATTTCAGTCGCTTGCGGTTCACAGTATGGGTGGAATAGGCGAGAACGCAAAAAGTTAGCAGATGGGCAGTGTAGAAACATTATGTTGAGGATGCTTAGAAAGCAGTGTAATCTGAAACCACCGTAAGGCGAAGGTGGGACATAAAAAAACCTAGAAATGCGCTGGAGCATCAGTACCTTGAAGATTCTGCAGCTCACCAAGGTGATTTTCCATAAACCATCACCTGAAGATAATGTTTATGGTGACCAGCCGCAAGAAGAAAGGGTTGGTATCTTTTCATAAGTAGGTTAATAAGTTCCGAATGCTTAACATAACTTAACATCTAATTCTTATTTCTTGCTCGAAGAGTTAATTGATAATAGGTCTTGCCAAACGAATTCCTATTCAAAATAACACAATCTTCCCAGATGTGCTGAGCTCCCACGAGCAAAAATCCAAAAACCAACATGACTCCTTTTCAAATACTTGCAAAAATAGGACAAAGCTATCATCTTTTTCCTTCCTTGAAAAAATAAATCTCCAGTTGTTTGTTAGCGTGACGTCCATTCAACGATGAAGCGCGTGGATTTTCAGAGGCACGCGTTGTATTTTCACGCTCTTAGATTGGCAATCGGAAGCATAAAGAAGTACACATCAAACGGGCCGAACCCGTTTCTTCTATCCCCTTGGGAAAGGAACCTCCCAAGCGTTCCGTTTTTCAGCGAACTGGGATTTAAATCACACAAATCTGCTCTTTCTTTCTCCCCGGGTTTTGCCTCTAACCCGAGCCGATGAAGGGTTAGCTTTGGGATGCAAATTGACAAGCCCTAGCTTGAAACGAACTATCGATAGACTTCCGTGGAGAAATCGGGCCCGGTTGGTCGCATAGGAAGTCAAGCATGCTACGCACTCTGTTGTAAAAGGAATTTGTTTTTGGGACTAGCAGTTCATTCATGTTCAGAATGAACATGCTTTTGTTGATACAGTTGTCCAGTTGGGAGTTTTGAGCCAAAAGGTAGAAAAAAAACCTTACCAATTCCGTAACCTCGTATCTTATCTTCCTGCTCTCGTTCGAGCTCACCGGGAACCTTACAAAGCAAGATGCCGGCAACGAAAGACGAGCGCTACGGGATGGTTGGGATAGCGGCGAGATAAGTTGCAGATCGTAAAGCGCAGTAATGTATGCACTGTTTAATGTTAGTGAAACCTCATTTCCTTCGTTTTGAGTTGTGCGAGTTGTGAGGATTTTCCCCATGCTGGTTTGCCGGTTTCATAAATTATCCATTTTCGTGCTGGCCGCTCCTACCGACGGTTGCATCTTTTCCACCTCGTAGCCTAATTTTTCGATGCTCCTGCCCTACTTGAAAGCTGGTTCGCCCGTCCTAGTTTAGCGATCGCACCTTCGAAAAGCGATAGGAGAATACTCCTGCCCTAAAGTTAAACCGTTAAAATGCATTTATGTTTCAATTTCAGTCGCTTGCGGTTCACAGTATGGGTGGAATAGGCGAGAACGCAAAAAGTTAGCAGATGGGCAGTGTAGAAAGATTATGTTGAGGATGCTTAGAAAGAAGTGTAATCTGAAACCACCGTAAGGCGAAGGTGGGACATAAAAAAACCTAGAAATGCGCTGGAGCATCAGTACCTTGAAGATTCTGCAGCTCACCAAGGTGATTTTCCATAAACCATCACCTGAAGATAATGTTTATGGTGACCAGCCGCAAGAAGAAAGGGTTGGTATCTTTTCATAAGTAGGTTAATAAGTTCCGAATGCTTAACATAACTTAACATCTGATTCTTATTTCTTGCTCGAAGAGTTAATGAATAATAGGTCTTGCCAAACGAATTCCTATTCAAAATAACACAATCTTCCCAGATGTGCTGAGCTCCCACGAGCAAAAATCCAAAAACCAACATGACTCCTTTTCAAATACTTGCAAAAATAGGGCAAAGCTATCATCTTTTTCCTTCCTTGAAAAAATAAATCTCCAGTTGTTTGTTAGCGTGACGTCCATTCAACGATGAAGCGCGTGGATTTTCAGAGGCACGCGTTGTATTTTCACGCTCTTAGATTGGCAATCGGAAGCATAAAGAAGTACACATCAAACGGTCCGAACCCGTTTCTTCTATCCCCTTGGGAAAGGAACCTCCCAAGCGTTCCGTTTTTCAGCGAACTGGGATTTAAATCACACAAATCTGCTCTTTCTTTCTCCCCGGGTTTTGCCTCTAACCCGAGCCGATGAAGGGTTAGCTTTGGGATGCAAATTGACAAGCCCTAGCTTGAAACGAACTATCGATAGACTTCCGTGGAGAAATCGGGCCCGGTTGGTCGCATAGGAAGTCAAGCATGCTACGCACTCTGTTGTAAAAGGAATTTGTTTTTGGGACTAGCAGTTCATTCATGTTCAGAATGAACATGCTTTTGTTGATACAGTTGTCCAGTTGGGAGTTTTGGCAGTTAACCTTTTCAAAATTTATTATGTTTTGTTCTTTAGTTCCTTAGAAGTGATCATTTTACGTCAAATTAGATCGGTTAATGTATATTTGACGGCCAACTAGGTGTGTTTCAAAAACAACAATCAACTGTGCTTGAATCGATAAGTCATCGGCTAGCTCCAGGCCCATTCATTTTCCCTCCGAGAGGATACTTTCAAAACAAAAATTATTTCTCGCTTGCTTCCAGTGGCTTTCCGAGATATCACATTTCTCATCGTTTCACGAATATGACACTGCTCAGTCAGGGCAACTATCATAAAGCATCCCTAAACAGACCGCTCCAATGATCGATTGCGTGTAGGCCGTAGTCGTACAAGAGAGTCTCCCAAGCGTATTGTATTTCGAGCTTTCTCCGGACCAGGCAGGTTTCGGTGGCAATCGAAAGAATTGAGCTTTCTGGTGAACCGCGCCCTCCTAAATGTCAAAAGATATATGACTCCGTTTGATGTGCAGAAAGAAAAACCCAAGAGTGAGAGACAAAATCTTCCAATTTTGCACCCAAACGGTGAGATAGGGGCAAAAAGGGGCAGATAATAAAGAAACCACTCGCACTGACATACGAATCCAGCCTTGCGAAGTGCGTTTCTCCCCCCAAACCCGCTGCTAAGCCACCACGGTTCACGGAGGAAGTACATTAATAAATCGCAAAACCAGGACACGGGGACGAGCGTATGAATAAGATGCGAGCAGGCGGAAAAATCGTTTCCACTTATTGACTTTCCTTCGAATCTTTCACCCCACGGGAACGCAGAGGGAGTCAGTTTTCCTCTCCCACTTTCTACCGGTCATTTTGTCGAATGTGAGAACATTGACGGATGTTTTTTTTTCGGAAGGCACAGGACAAGATGAAATGCTTGCCGTTTAAAACATGGAAACTCGTGCCGTGGAAAGCAGCAGCTGGATTGGCAGGCTCTGTACTCCCGCACTTCTCATTTTGGAGCGGAATTCAATTTCAATCATACGTCGGTGGCCATTGCTAATAACGTTAGCTAATATAGGAAATAGTTTGGGGTTCAATAGATGTGTGGGTTTTTTTTTCTTATTCAAGGATACGTCCGTGTGGACATCTCTGTCGACGTTGCGGTCCTTTGTGCGTTGTGCGGGCGAACCGGACAGATGGTACCGATCGAACGACAAGCCGGAGCTGGAACTGAGCAAGGGATTGGGAGCCTTTCCAGCTGCAAGCTAGCGTTTTTATCAGTGATATTTAATTTATTTTGAAAGTATTTTTCAATATCGCACTGCTTTCAGCGATGGCATCTCGT
>KZ072291.1:53046-67565 GCA_002091845.1 Anopheles cracens
TATTTTCACAATTACATTATATTGAAGTTATCTTGAAGTTATCGTAAAATTGTATATTTATTTTAATCTATTCAAAATGTAACAAATCTGGGTAAAGTCCTAACAAAAATACTTAGAACCGGAATATAGGATGACTATCCCTTTACACTAGTGATGGAAAAAGTATCGAATTTTTTGTAACGTACCGGTATCTGGTTTATTGGAAAAAGTATCGGTAACGTATTCTGCAGCAACATTTCCATCCACTTTGTATACAAATTCGCTACATTCTTTGCCACAGTAAGACATGGGAAAGATAAAAAACACGCACACACACACACACGCCCACGACCTGCAAAGTCATAAAACAAATCTCGAATCATCCCGTGCTGTTCCAAAAACACATACGAGAGTGGTTTAATGTGCGCCGGGCGATGTGGAAAAAATCACCGTCTAGGTAGATTAAGTCCTCGCGTAGTCGCGCACTCCAACTGACCCGGTATGTGTCGATATGATTTTTATTTCGCGAATCGCGGCGCTGGTGAAGTGTGTAATAAGGTGTTGAAAAATGTGTAACGGTTGGCCGCGTCTGAACGGCGGCAGCGCGGGTGTGCAGATGTGTGCTTTGACGGTGATGCATCTCAATAAGCGGGAGTGGTCGTGGTGAAGCCGGCAGTTATTACTTGATGATGGGCCGGGCCGCGTCGTACCTTGAAAGGGCTAGCGAAATGGGGGTTTTCCGCTGCTGCCGAGAAGGCGTTCAAGCGGCGGCAACACTTAATTTCATTAACATTTTGGCCCGGTTCGATAGGGCTCCAGCTGATAAAACACGTTCCACGTCGTGCTTCGCGCCTTCGTGTGTTGAGTGCTTTTCGGTACTTAGAGATGATAATTTTAGACGGAGGTAAGAGAGAAGAAAAAAACGGTGGAAAAGTGATAAAAATGTTCGTGCTGAGCGGAGGGCTTTACTTTTAATGAGCTTTGACGCGAATGTTACTTAACGTCAGCGGGGGATTTTAGACATTTTAAATTGAATTAAAATGGAAATATTTTGCAGGGAGCCTGCTAGCGCCGGTAACGATCGGCAATCTCTCATGCACCACCGCGCTCATTTATTCCTTTCTTTCCTCACTCACTCCCTAATAACAAAAAAAAAAACAGGAGGAAGGTGTAGGCGTACTTTTTAACTATATTTAGACACGCTCGATCGAGCCCGTGAGCGTGTAAAAGCATGCGATGTGGCTTTAAATTATGAAAGCCATGTCTTGGGCTATAATTGCTGTACAGGAGAAGCAGGCTATGGTCAGTACGATCCTGAGGACACACTTCTGTACAGGGGATGTTGAAATGACGGCTTCTGCCCGTCGCCGTGTAACGTGTATGTGTGTGTTTGTTTGTTCCCTCGGGAAAATGGCGCAATAAATGGCCCACCGAAAGTTTGACCTATTTCGGGTGTGATTCGGTGGTGGCCCGAAATTTCGTCATTATTTTGAGGTTAATGAAAGCGAAAGCAATTTTATGGATTTTGGGGCTGGCCTCTCGTTGGGTCGGCCACACATGGCACCTCAATGGATCGGTCCGTAGCGCAGTAGGCTGGAATACTGCAACAAATAGTGATTTCTTAGCATGAGTATTGAGCACGAACATCATCATTATATAAAAAAAAAGATTTCGAATAGCTGAGAACTTTGATCGAATTTCGAATCTCTTATGTTTTTTTTTAATTTTAAGTTATAGAACGTAATAAGCTTATTTAGTTCATTCTAATCCATACATAACTTAATCTTCATTTAATATTCTTTGTTACAAATTTGTTAATCATTTTTATTGTTATGTTTTATTTGCATTATATGCAAATGCTTCCTTATATATCCTTATGATAATCATTGTTTGGATTGACTTGAGATTTCTGATTTCTTCTCTCATCAATTTTCAAAATTTGTAAGAAATTTTAACGAATTTAACGAAATTTTAACAATATAAATTGATAGTAAAATAATATGAAAATATGTAAACGTCCATGAGTGTAGATGTTACAAGGTATAAAACTAATTTACATCATCCACCAATAGTAATAAGTTATCAGGTTGATAAGATATCAAAGTTGATTCGAATACTTAAAGAAATATATGCCAATTTCATATTGTTGAAGGTAATGGGATGCTCCCTTTTGTCATGAAGTAAGGTAATTTATAATACAAAAATGAGGAAATGATACGGTACGCATTTACCACGCTAAGCGAAGTATCTCTTCAGTTTTATTCTAAACGAGTGCCCCAAATGCCATCGAAGCCAATCTAGATCCACCGCAATCGGATAAAGGACATCAAATAAATAATAAAAACAATTGCCGAAAGTGGGCATAAATATAAGACTTCATCCGTTCTGGTGCCGCGGCGCACGCTGGCTTACCATTACGTTCGCGGCGCTACATTACCACTGATGGATGGGCCGTGCGGAAAAGCTGTTTGTCTCCTCGGCCAAAAGCCGCGGCCGTGTGTGCCGGAGTGGTCAATTTCGGTAGGTGAACTAGTCGCCCCTTTGGCTGTTACTTGTATTATTTACTGCAGGATTATTGCCGCTCGAGAAATAACGCCCCCCAAACCACCTGAGAAGAAAGAAAAAAAAAACACCAGCCTAAAAGAAAATTCGTTAATGTTTTCCTGCACTCCTGCAACGGTACGGTCGGGAAGAAAGCGACATTTTTATCACAAAGCTCTATCGAGCATCAAATAAAAGTGTCGCTCTATGCAAACACCGTGCCTTTGATGTTTTTGCGCCCCAGCCAAAAAGGGGTTTCCCACTTCCGTATTCGCCTCCCGGAAAGGGTGTCCCGTGGGATGACGGTGGCAGCGCGACACGACACGCAGACTAGCAATTTATGGAGCCTGCTAGCGCCGGTAACGATCGGCAATCTCTCATGCACCACCGCGCTCATTTATTCCTTTCTTTCCTCACTCACTCCCTAATAACAAAAAAAAAAACAGGAGGAAGGTGTAGGCGTACTTTTTAACTATATTTAGACACGCTCGATCGAGCCCGTGAGCGTGTAAAAGCATGCGATGTGGCTTTAAATTATGAAAGCCATGTCTTGGGCTATAATTGCTGTACAGGAGAAGCAGGCTATGGTCAGTACGATCCTGAGGACACACTTCTGTACAGGGGATGTTGAAATGACGGCTTCTGCCCGTCGCCGTGTAACGTGTATGTGTGTGTTTGTTTGTTCCCTCGGGAAAATGGCGCAATAAATGGCCCACCGAAAGTTTGACCTATTTCGGGTGTGATTCGGTGGTGGCCCGAAATTTCGTCATTATTTTGAGGTTAATGAAAGCGAAAGCAATTTTATGGATTTTGGGGCTGGCCTCTCGTTGGGTCGGCCACACATGGCACCTCAATGGATCGGTCCGTAGCGCAGTAGGCTGGAATACTGCAACAAATAGTGATTTCTTAGCATGAGTATTGAGCACGAACATCATCATTATATAAAAAAAAAGATTTCGAATAGCTGAGAACTTTGATCGAATTTCGAATCTCTTATGTTTTTTTTTAATTTTAAGTTATAGAACGTAATAAGCTTATTTAGTTCATTCTAATCCATACATAACTTAATCTTCATTTAATATTCTTTGTTACAAATTTGTTAATCATTTTTATTGTTATGTTTTATTTGCATTATATGCAAATGCTTCCTTATATATCCTTATGATAATCATTGTTTGGATTGACTTGAGATTCCTGAGTTTTTCTCATCAATTTTCAAAATTTGTAAGAAATTTTAACGAATTTAACGAAATTTTAACAATATAAATTGATAGTAAAATAATATGAAAATATGTAAACATCCATGAGTGTAGTTATTACAAGGTATAAAACTAATTTACATCAGCCACCAATAGTAATAAGTTATCAGGTTGATAAGATGTCAAAGTTGATTCGAATACGTAAAGAAATATATGCCAATTTCATATTTAATTCAGCCATGTGCTTTCATAATCAGCATGAGTTTATGTCGTGAAAAGAGCCTACGACCCGAAACGACTTTCGGTCGCCTTGTCTATGGCCGCTTACCGGGAGTGCCACCTTTCGGCGCGGGCCTTCCGAGCGCTGTTTCGACAGTTCCGCTTTAAGGGGGGAAACGTTTGAAGCCGAAAAAATCGATTGCTACCCTTTATTTCAACAAGCGGCACGCGGGTTGCGAGTTGCCCCGGGAGTCCGGGCTCATATTTTATGCTCGTGATGCAACCGGCAACCCAAGCCCGTCCGGAAGGAAGCGAGAAACAACGAGCCAATCAAAAAATGGCCAATGGAAAACGTAACGAACGGGTCGTCGTCGTCGTCGTCGTCGGGCGGTCCTGACGTGACCTATTGCCCGTGACCGGTCGATGCCGATTGGGATCGTCGTTTGGGGTTAGCTTCTTATTGGGTCGGGGCGTGCAGGTGCGAAGAGCCTGCGATATGATACAAACGTTTCTTACTGGTGATGTTTGGAGCGTTTCTGGATGGAGCAGTCTTTGTGGACATCTCTCATATCTTTTTTTCCAAATACTCTAGAGAAAGAAAAGCTCTAGAGAAAGAAAAAAAATGTTCAAAAATGTACTTCATACACCGATGCCGAGGAACAAAGTGAGCAAATTCTTAAGAATTTTCCACAAAACAAACCGCCGACGGCGCCCTTGGTAATAGCTAACCTAACGAAGCGCTTTCTATTGCCAGGCGCACAGCAAAGCCCAACCGAATCGTTGCGAATGGGGGAGGGTGTATATCTCCTAGCGATGTTTGTGCTGCAGCTTGGGCCCTGCAGCAGCGGGCTGCAAACACTCCCCCAGGGGCTTCCACACTTCCGCTTTTTTCCCTCATCATCCGTCACAGCAACAGCAACACATTCATTAACTGGCCCAGCCGGGTGGGGTTTGCGATGCTGGCGATGCATCCATTTCCGCCCGAGGGTCAGCTAACTTGCACGTCGAACGTGTGCGCAACAGGATCCGCAACCGCCGAGCGAGCGGGACGGACTGAACAAACGGTAAGCCATGCAAACTAAAAGCACGGCGAACGAAACGGATTAATACACCGATAAAGGCAGATGAAACAGAAACAAACAAACGCAGGTTCTGTTAAAAAAAAACGCGAAAACTGACACAGGTGAAATCCGTTTAGGTCCCGCGGAAGCTCGAAACGGCCTGGCCAGGACTGTGATAGCCCTTGTTTCCAAGCGATACACACTCGCACACATTCTCTCGCGTGGTTTGCGTGTGTTTGCTTGTTTTTCATCTTTTTTCACTTTTCGCACTCCCATGTCCCTCGGAAACGGCACGATGACGATAAACCAGCCGGAGCATGATCGTGTTGATATGGCGGCAGATTGTAGCGTTTGGCCTGCTGTCTGCTGCATGCGCCCGCCCACCGATTGCACGCAATTGCAGTTGCTGTAGTTGAAAACAAAACCAACAACAAAAAAAACGAAGCCAGAACGATAAACGAGACAGTGCAGTACACCGTGACGGGTGGTTGTACATTGTATGCCCGAACGCCAGCCCAGCCCAGGTGGTGGTGACCGGAAAGGGTGAATTAAAAACGAACCGGCGAGCTCGTAAATAATAAATTTTAATGACGAACAGGAAACTACTTCGACGAACTGCCGTGCTGCCCTGTCGCCGCATCGTGCGACAATGTGTGTGTGTGTGTTACTGCACAATTGCATGCCGAATGTTACATACTTTAAAGCAAGGGCAAGGGTGGCTTTTGTTCGGAAGCTTATCAGCGAGTTCTACGGGCCCTGTTTAACATTCGATCCCGGTGCGATTGCAAAGGTGAACGACTTTAGTGCAACGAGCATAGTGCATGTGTGTGTGTGTGATTTTACTGGTAAAATGTATCAACTTCCCAATCAGGTTGAATGAGACAGGGGAAAATTTTCAAACTAAACTTAATTAGAAATGTGTTTTTCGGTCTTTAGAATAGTATTTGTTTTGTTTTTTTTTTTATTATGAAGTGCTGAAACTGCCTGAATTAAATTAACAAAAATGACAACAGAATTCTAAGTGATTTTCTCTGTCGATCGTAAATTAAGTAGGATCGTAAGATTAATGTGTAAATTAAAACTAATGCAAATATAAATTTGATTCGTCTAAACGTATATCGAAAAATGGCACCCACAGTTTGAACGGGTGGATTTTTTATTGTAAATTTCCTTTTTTTAAATGCATTGACTTTAAACCTTGCTACTTCATCTGCTTACGCTACGGCTGCTATATGAATGTATCAAGAGGATTTAACAATGTTGATGTTGTCAAAATGTTGGGCTTGTTGATCAGGTTGCTAAGCTTCTTGCGATAACCTTACTGGTAGTTAAAATTGCTACATTGTACTATCCGTCTGCCCCTTTAAACATTGTTAAAACAAGCTCTACTTTGTTGCAGAATATAATGTTCGGCGTTTTAAACCCTATCAGACCATATTTCCACCTGAGAACACCTCCGCTCTACAAACCACCAGGCGTCTCCATGGGTGCGCCACATTCTTTATTGGATGCTTCCCTCGGATTCCAATCGGTCTAAATGTCAGCTCTCAATGTCTTCATCCGCGCCGCTGTGTTGACAGACTGCAGACACAATGAAAGGATCCTCGAGATCCTTCTTTCCTTCCGCTGTGTTGTGCACCAATATTAGCTTCGAAATCGACATGTTTCATCAGCTCCATATTCAGGAATGGATCGGGTGCGAGGTGGGAGTATCGCTCGTATCGTTACTGCCCTGATGAGTTGATTACTATGCAAAGCTTGACATGCATCTATGCAGACCGTGGCGTTTCCATTTGAAATGCATGCACACACACGAGTGGTGTGGGTTGAGGCAGCAGCAGCAGTAGGTCAATTTTTCAACCTGGACTGGCGCAGTTTTTAACCGGCTCAGAGGTTATCATTATTATTACTACTGCAGTGGGTCGTTAGGCTCTTTTTTCAGAAAACCACACTTTTTCCCCGTGTTTGTATGTGTGCATGTGTTGCGCACGAGGTTGTGGCATCGATTTTCAAACACACTTGCCCATCCACATAACGGCGCCCTTGGTAATAGCTAACCTAACGAAGCGCTTTCTATTGCCAGGCGCACAGCAAAGCCCAACCGAATCGTTGCGAATGGGGGAGGGTGTATATCTCCTAGCGATGTTTGTGCTGCAGCTTGTGCCCTGCAGCAGCGGGCTGCAAACACTCCCCCAGGGGCTTCCAGACTTCCGCTTTTTTCCCTCATCATCCGTCACAGCAACAGCAACACATTCATTAACTGGCCCAGCCGGGTGGGGTTTGCGATGCTGGCGATGCATCCATTTCCGCCCGAGGGTCAGCTAACTTGCACGTCGAACGTGTGCGCAACAGGATCCGCAACCGCCGAGCGAGCGGGACGGACTGAACAAACGGTAAGCCATGCAAACTAAAAGCACGGCGAACGAAACGGATTAATACACCGATAAAGGCAGATGAAACAGAAACAAACAAACGCAGGTTCTGTTAAAAAAAAACGCGAAAACTGACACAGGTGAAATCCGTTTAGGTCCCGCGGAAGCTCGAAACGGCTTGGCCAGGACTGTGATAGCCCTTGCTTCCAAGCGATACACACTCGCACACATTCTCTCGCGTGGTTTGCGTGTGTTTGCTTGTTTTTTATGCGTAGAACAAGTGTATGTGCTATAAGTTTCTTTTTTCATTTTCGCTAGTGTGAATGGTTCTTTGAACAATTTTAAATGTTTTGTTGATTTTAACATATCACATAAAATCAGCCTACTTCAATTTGTTCAAGAGTTTTGCATCTCAGCACGGTGTTTGTGTTCCGAAATGCTAGAAGCAGTTTTGTCTCAATGTCTTGAAGCTAACAATACGGAATATTATTCATACTTCTATGTGTTCAGATAAGTGCTATTTGATCGTGCAAAATAATATAATTTATTTAGACAAACGATTTAATTGTTTTGATGCAACAAAAAAAGTGTTTTAAATATTAGAAACCTGTTGTTAATAATGGCGAATGGACAACGATTCCACTGAGTGTGATTTTCAAAAGTGATTTTTTCGTGATTTAACTTGAAACTTTGTAATGTAAATGCAGATATTTTTCCCAACAAAAGAACCGCACGTTTTATACTTACAAAGTGATGAGTTAATGTATGTTTTACAAAAGAAAAGGACTTTAAATTGAGCAAAGTGTAGTTATCAGCTCGTTGTTTACCAGAAAAAGTGCCTAGCAATGTTTGTGCCTGTTCTACCGTTTTCTTTTTTTGCACTCTACTTGCCCCAAAATGTTCGCAGAAAAAAAAACCCCAAACCAAAATCCTATTATCCCTTCGTTACTGCACAATTCTCGAAAACAAAACCAAAACTACATTTCCAATTTGTTTCTTTGTGTGCAGGCCAAGCGCGTCCGGTGTTGGAATGGATCGGGTGCGAGGTGGGAGTATCGCTCGTATCGTTACTGCCCTGATGAGTTGATTACTATGCAAAGCTTGACATGACCAACCTCTACTGCAATCTCGACATGGAGTCCCTGGAGGAAATGCTCAAGAAGGTAAGAATGGGCACGAGGGCTCACCGGACCGGTTTGCTGCAGTGCTGCAGCTCAGGTGGCCACGTGCTGTTCGAGGGGCTTGGTGCAGGTGGCGTGCATGCGTCCCACGCGGGACGAGATGTTCGATGTTTGAAAGTTTCTTTTATTCGTGTTCAAATCGATGCTATCGATTGCTTCGAAAAAGCAGTGGCAGAAGTGTATTAGAAGACTGTGAAGTGGAAGCTGCCTTGGTACAAGCGAAATTAACAAAGAAAACATATCGAATGAAGCTAAGAAATCATTGTTTGAGACTGCCTTCAAAAGCTTTCGGTTTGTTTATCTCCGGTGCTTTGTGGTTTCAAGCTGTAGAAACAATTGCGCATAAATGATTTTGCAAATTCAAAACAAACAGTTTTTGGCAATGATATGCGTAGAACAAGTGTATGTGCTATAAGTTTCTTTTTTCATTTTCGCTAGTGTGAATGGTTCTTTGAACAATTTTAAATGTTTTGTTGATTTTAACATATCACATAAAATCAGCCTACTTCAATTTGTTCAAGAGTTTTGCATCTCAGCACGGTGTTTGTGTTCCGAAATGCTAGAAGCAGTTTTGTCTCAATGTCTTGAAGCTAACAATACGGAATATTCATGAGTTCGTGGCATTGCTTCGTATTGATGAAAATTAAAGTGTAAGCACCGGGAGAAGCCGAGGTTTCGGATCAAAATGCATCCACCGCGCTAGAAGAATTGTGTGCAAATCGTATGCGTTTGTGTGGCAGAAGCTGGTTGAAAAGAAGTGTTTAGTGTTAGAGCCTAAAAGCGCCCAAACATCAAGTGCAGCCGATTAGCGTCCAAGCAGTGTCGCCTTTATCGCTTCCATCGTTTTGTTTTACGCGTATGATTTGCTGCTTCCATTTTAATAACGCAATTTTACGTTCGTTGTAGTCTCCTTTTTACAATGTGAATAACATCGATTACAAAAATAAATAAAAAATATTTAAGTGATTTTATGAAAAGTGCAACGTGCAAACGAGTAAAACAAATGAAAATAAAATAATTGTAAAATAAATTGTGAAAATTAACGTCCCATTTTTAACGTCCAAAAGATCGAGTCCACTGGTGAAGAAGTGTGTAAGCAAAACAAAACAAAAAAAAAGTTGTAACGAAAATAGCCTCAGCAGCAAACCGTTCCGCCCGATAAGTAAGACGTAAACTTGCGCCGCTATAAACAAGCGTCAGCACCGAACGAAACCATCCCAAAGCGCACCCCCTCCCGGGCAGTGTTTGCGATACGTTCTTTAACCTCATCAACGCCGCTGTAATCGATAAGCGAATCCTTGCGATTGCCCCGTGCCCATCCTTTCCACGGGATCGAACTTCACGCAGCCTTCACGGTGGAGAAGAAGAACTGCTCTTAAAATAAACAAACATCATCAGCGTGTGGTTCGTGTGTGTGTGTGTACAGCGATGTGGCCTCCAGCCGCCTAGGTCCCGGTGTCCACGGGTTCGCCCACCACTCGCGCGTTAATGCTGCCGCTCGTTGCCGCCCGCTTTGTCGCTCCGCTTCCGCTTGCTTCTTTTTATTTGCCGCACGTTCGCTTCGCGCCCGGTCGAACAAATCGTTCGGCTGTATCGACCTCGTTATCGGCACCGTCGCCGTCACCGTCAACGCCACCGCCGTCATCTGCAGTCACCGGTCGCTGTCGTAATCGCACACGGTTGATGCAATGGACCTAGCCACGATACTGCTGCTGCTTAACCGTCAGCCATATCGGATCGGACTTCCTTGCGATCACGCCAGCACGTCCCAGATTCGCGGTTTTCGTTTCGTTCGGTTCGTCCGCGTCGAGTCCTTTTTCGCATGAGTTCGTGGCATTGCTTCGTATTGATGAAAATTAAAGTGTAAGCACCGGGAGAAGCCGAGGTTTCGGATCAAAATGCATCCACCGCGCTAGAAGAATTGTGTGCAAATCGTATGCGTTTGTGTGGCAGAAGCTGGTTGAAAAGAAGTGTTTAGTGTTAGAGCCTAAAAGCGCCCAAACATCAAGTGCAGCCGATTAGCGTCCAAGCAGTGTCGCCTTTATCGCTTCCATCGTTTTGTTTTACGCGTATGATTTGCTGCTTCCATTTTAATAACGCAATTTTACGTTCGTTGTAGTCTCCTTTTTACAATGTGAATAACATCGATTACAAAAATAAATAAAAAATATTTAAGTGATTTTATGAAAAGTGCAACGTGCAAACGAGTAAAACAAATGAAAATAAAATAATTGTAAAATAAATTGTGAAAATTAACGTCCCATTTTTAACGTCCAAAAGATCGAGTCCACTGGTGAAGAAGTGTGTAAGCAAAACAAAACAAAAAAAAAGTTGTAACGAAAATAGCCTCAGCAGCAAACCGTTCCGCCCGATAAGTAAGACGTAAACTTGCGCCGCTATAAACAAGCGTCAGCACCGAACGAAACCATCCCAAAGCGCACCCCCTCCCGGGCAGTGTTTGCGATACGTTCTTTAACCTCATCAACGCCGCTTTCTGGATGGAGCAGTCTTTGTGGACATCTCTCATATCTTTTTTTCCAAATACTCTAGAGAAAGAAAAGCTCTAGAGAAAGAAAGAAAAATGCTCAAAAATGTACTTCATACACCGATGCCGAGGAACAAAGTGAGCAAATTCTTAAGAATTTTCCACAAAACAAACCGCCGCCCTTTTGACTGGGCGTTCTGTTAGTGAACACACACACATAAACAATGAAAATCGCCCAACACTCTCACCATACTGAGAGCAGATTTCCCTTCTGCGAATGGGAAATTCATTTCTAGAGGATGAATTTCCCTCCAAGCATCGGAACGCAACTGTTTTGACAGCTGCCGTCACGCTCCCGCAACCTGGAATGAGTTGCCGCTGCGGTCCCGAGAGCGTGAGTTACCTTTGTTTACCATTTCTCCGAGCCGGCGTGGCATTTCCTTTCTCAATCGGCGTCGCACTCTCGGGAAAACTGCTCAGCTTCATTTCATTTCCACTTACAGGACACGCCGGGATGAACTCTCACGCTTTTGTCGTACTCTCTCGCTCTCTCTTCGCTCAGAGAATGAGTGTGTGGGAGGATTTTCTCCCATACGCAACATAACGTTCGTCCTGGCGGGTGTGCGTTAAGGAATTTGTCTTTTGTCCGGACGTTGCGAGCGCGTCAGTGATGGGTTAACCGTCAGCCATATCGGATCGGACTTCCTTGCGATCACGCCAGCACGTCCCAGATTCGCGGTTTTCGTTTCGTTCGGTTCGTCCGCGTCGAGTCCTTTTTCGCATGAGTTCGTGGCATTGCTTCGTATTGATGAAAATTAAAGTGTAAGCACCGGGAGAAGCCGAGGTTTCGGATCAAAATGCATCCACCGCGCTAGAAGAATTGTGTGCAAATCGTATGCGTTTGTGTGGCAGAAGCTGGTTGAAAAGAAGTGTTTAGTGTTAGAGCCTAAAAGCGCCCAAACATCAAGTGCAGCCAGCCCTTGTTTCCAAGCGATACACACTCGCACACATTCTCTCGCGTGGTTTGCGTGTGTTTGCTTGTTTTTCATCTTTTTTCACTTTTCGCACTCCCATGTCCCTCGGAAACGGCACGATGACGATAAACCAGCCGGAGCATGATCGTGTTGATATGGCGGCAGATTGTAGCGTTTGGCCTGCTGTCTGCTGCATGCGCCCGCCCACCGATTGCACGCAATTGCAGTTGCTGTAGTTGAAAACAAAACCAACAACAAAAAAAACGAAGCCAGAACGATAAACGAGACAGTGCAGTACACCGTGACGGGTGGTTGTACATTGTATGCCCGAACGCCAGCCCAGCCCAGGTGGTGGTGACCGGAAAGGGTGAATTAAAAACGAACCGGCGAGCTCGTAAATAATAAATTTTAATGACGAACAGGAAACTACTTCGACGAACTGCCGTGCTGCCCTGTCGCCGCATCGTGCGACAATGTGTGTGTGTGTGTTACTGCACAATTGCATGCCGAATGTTACATACTTTAAAGCAAGGGCAAGGGTGGCTTTTGTTCGGAAGCTTATCAGCGAGTTCTACGGGCCCTGTTTAACATTCGATCCCGGTGCGATTGCAAAGGTGAACGACTTTAGTGCAACGAGCATAGTGCATGTGTGTGTGTGTGATTTTACTGGTAAAATGTATCAACTTCCCAATCAGGTTGAATGAGACAGGGGAAAATTTTCAAACTAAACTTAATTAGAAATGTGTTTTTCGGTCTTTAGAATAGTATTTGTTTTGTTTTTTTTTTTATTATGAAGTGCTGAAACTGCCTGAATTAAATTAACAAAAATGACAACAGAATTCTAAGTGATTTTCTCTGTCGATCGTAAATTAAGTAGGATCGTAAGATTAATGTGTAAATTAAAACTAATGCAAATATAAATTTGATTCGTCTAAACGTATATCGAAAAATGGCACCCAAAGTTCCCAACCGTTCAAGTTGGCTTTTTTATTGTAATTTTCGTTTTTTTGAAATGCATTGACTTTAAACCTTGCTACTTCATCTGCTTACGCTACGGCTGCTATATGAATGTATCAAGAGGATTTAACAATGTTGATGGTGTCTAAATGTTGGGCTTGTTGATCAGGTTGCTAAGCTTCTTACGATAACCTTACTGGTAATTAAAACTGATGCATTGTACTATCCGCCTGCTCCTTTAAACATTGTTAAAACAAGCTCTACTTTGTTGCAGAATATAATGTTCGGCGTTTTAAACCCTATCAGACCATATTTCCACCTGAGAACACCTCCGCTCTACAAACCACCAGGCGTCTCCATGGGTGCGCCACATTCTTTATTGGATGCTTCCCTCGGATTCCAATCGGTCTAAATGTCAGCTCTCAATGTCTTCATCCGCGCCGCTGTGTTGACAGACTGCAGACACAATGAAAGGATCCTCGAGATCCTTCTTTCCTTCCGCTGTGTTGTGCACCAATATCAGCTTCGAAATCGACATGTTTCATCAGCTCCATATTCAATACATTGCGAGTTCGAGAGTACGGAGAATTTCGTGCTCTTCCGGGCTAGCTGCATCCGGTTGGTCGTGTTTGAACACAACCCGTACCTGATGCATCGATTGCAGCAGCACGGTTTTGTGTGAACGGTGCACCGGAGAAAGTCTTTGGATTTATTTCCACTTTGGAACTTCGCTCCACCTTGGAATCAGGGCTCTCTATTTAGTTTTGTTCCGTGGCAACAACAAAAAAAAGCAGCGCCCAGCACTAAAAAACGTAAAGGAGCCTGACGAAAGGCTTTAGCTTTCCGGTGAGCAAAAAAGTTGGACCGTTGCCCGAACCTGTCGAAGCCTCCCAGGTTTCGGCAGGTACGGGGCACCGATAGTGTCTCTAGTCTGGTGTCTCGATTTCACCCCTGTACGTCAGCTTCGCTGGCTGGCGAGTTTCATTCGGCTCCACTAAGCAAAGGCGGAAATAATTCCAACACGAACGGCTTAAGGCTGAAATCCTTCCGGCGAGCGTGGAGCGGTCGAAGTTTTCAGGTGCAAAGCCGTCAGCCGTGGCATGGAAAACGAAAATTGTATTGTTTGCTCGAGAGCACGTTTCATTAGTCAATAGTTTGTTGTTTTTTTTGCATTCGGAAAAAAAATCAGTCTGCATGAAAGCAACTTCGTTTATGTGTTGTTTTCAGCACCTGTTTGGAAGTTCGTTAATTTATTGAAGGATTGGGATATAAATGAAGTATTTAATTCCATGCTTGAGTACGGAACTCCAAACATAACTGGGCCCTTGCAGCTTTTAGTTTGACTGATTAGTTTCTTTGAAGTTTTCAAAGTATTGTAAAATTGAAGCAAATGTTGTTGTATTAAGTTAGGTTAAAAGGTTCAAACTGAATTGAAATTTCCAATAAAATCTTTTTTAGTCAGGAGTATTGGAAACACATACTTATTCGTATTCAAAAAGAGATAATCAAGTTGGGAACTATTTGTTTTTAGTATAATTTCCTTACGTACAA
>KZ072291.1:74851-89496 GCA_002091845.1 Anopheles cracens
CGAAGGTTATTTTCTTCTACTCCGAGCCGCTACACTTCGCTCCCGGGTTTCCCTTCCGTCCAGGTCCGGATAAATTTGAGCAAACTGTCCCAACATTCCTGCCTGCCGTGCCTAAACGCGCGCAGATTATTCAATTTTGCAGATAATTTTTCAATCAATCTACACCGTCGGGCCGCTCCCAGACCGGGGATCGGCGTCTGATTTCCGCCGGTCCGCCCGCTGTTGCCGCGGGAAATTCCGACGTGATGAATTAACGTTTATATCCGAGTTAATTAATAATGAAGGAGCGAAATTCCGCCGCAGCCCGGGTTGGGAAGAAAAGCTTCAAACCGCCATCTTCCTGTGTCTGGTTCGTTCGCCGGCAGTTCTTTTGTGTGCGGTTGCCTGTGTGTGCATGTGTCGAGCGGAACGGCCTAAGCTCGATTGAACGGCGTTGACCACGCTGCAAGTCGGGGGCCGGGATGCTTTTAGGGGAATTAAAATCTGCGGCAAAAAGTCGGTTCTCCACACCCGGAAGGATCGGAGTTTCTTCTTCCTTTTTCGCCTGTTGAAATTTCGTCGCCCGGTGCGAGTGAAAGGACGACGAGAGAGGATGTTGCGGAACGAAACAGGACACTAGTGAAAGTGAAGGCAATCAATCTCTTTCTTAAGCATTGACCGGCGGTTGGATGAAAATTCGCTCACGAAAATCCTGCGAGTCTTGCGAGTGGGGGAAAAGCGTTTCAAGTAGGATTAATTTTTCATAGCTCTCGCTACGTTTTATCCACTGAAGGCCAACTAGGTTTGTGATGGTTTGCTATATGCATAAAACTGTTTAAAGTTAATTTAAATCCATGCAATTTTAAAATGGCTAGGAAGATACTGAAAAATCCTTGAGTATTGGAAGAAACCCAACACCTTTTAAGCACGTCGAATGTTTTGGTAACATTTCGGAATTATTGCTACTCAGATGTACGCTTATACCACGTTTGCAACAATTATTGAAACATTAACAGCTCTAGCAAACTCATGAGAGCTCAATTACGTGTGGGACATCTAGAGTGATGGGCTATCCGGCCAAAGAATCACAGACGAAGTTAAAAAATGATGAATATTTTACTTTCCATCGCCCCGTCAGTCGATTAATCAATTATTCTCTCAAATTTTCCCAACTTACGACCATTTCCGGTTCGTTTGAAGTGCAAACCGAAAGTCTAAACGGTAGCCACTTCAAACGCCACCTCATCACGGCACGACAGCAACGCCCCACCAAAACACCGAAACGTCAAACGATGTACAATTCGATTACATCCCCGTCCGGAATGCTTGCACTTCAATCGAAAATGTGCTGCAAATACTTCGCACCGGCTGAAGATGTCTCCATTGCGTGCCTCGATCTTTGTACGGCTGACGGCAGATCACTGCCAGGACAGGACGCAGGCGAAGACATTGACGGCAACACCAGAGTGTGAAACCGGAGCGATGTCCAACCGAGTCGATTCGATAATTAATGAAAATCCGTCCCAGCGCATGCTTCCCTACCGGTGGACTCTCACTCTCCGGGATGCTGGTAAACTCGTCCCAGACGTTGAAGTATTTGATGTGGAAAAGGTTGTTTTATCCTTTTACTTCATCTGAGAGGCACTTGGTACAGACACACGCACACAGGCGCAATGTATGATTAAGTTTTCGTTGCAGCTTCATCAGGAGACACCAGAACCAACAAAACCGCAACCGAGCGCCCTGGAAGCACATCCGTGATGGGCTAGGACTGCGTACTCGGGATGAGTGAAGATAGTTTTCTCGCTCCCCTTCAAGAAGAAAGACAGTTTACAGGCAAACTAAACAGAATCCCTGAAGTGAGCTTTGCATTTCCGCTCTTGCACACTGGAGCTGTTTGTCAACAACTCGTCCGCCGGAGAACAACTCTCGACGGTGCGGAGTAAGATTGATTGAATTCAGCCGTGCAAAAGAATTAAGTTATCCGATTTAATCCCTTTAAACTATCTCGACCCGGCTAAACGAAAGCTGTCAGCCGTGTAGGCAAAGGGGTTCCTCGCACCACGGCGCGTGCACTACCGATTGCGAATAAAATCAATTAAAGCTACATTAAATCGAGTTCAACCGGCTCCGCCTACACCTGTTCATTAGCTGGCACAGCCATCTCGGCACCAGTTCTCCATTAATTGCGACTGCGTTCATTTATTTATTTCATTTCCGCCGCCCAGCCACCGAGACATCTTCAGGAATGTGCTGAACGTTCCAGGCCCGAGTGCCAGACTATCGGAGCAACCGATCGACATTTCTTTTCCTTCCGGGCGGATCTGCTGACCAAAAGAAATGGACAAGCTTTCGATTCGATTAGACCGTGATTTAAGTTCGCAGCCGGTCGGAAGTCGGCTGCTGGTGGTGTAGTGGCCGTAGCTACACCGCGCAGCTGTCACGATACCCGGTGTTCCGTTGGACACCACCCATGGGTTCGCATTCGCTTCGGTTGCTCGGTGCTGATGTGACCCGGCGTGCGCCTGCTGATCTGCTGCCGCAACGAGGGCACGAGCGTTCCGATTCGTTTAGCGTTCGCTTGCCAGCAGTTTGACAGCAGCTGACAGCAGCACACCGCTCTCCCACTCGCTCCACGGATCTCGCTTGTTCAGCGGGAACGTCTCGGTGTGTTGAGTCTTTTTTGAAGGGTAGTGGTATTAGTAATAGTTCCAGACTCTAAAGAACGCTCCCGCACCGTCCCACACGGGGTCATTCTGGACGTTTTCATCTCTCGGACGTGGACGTCTCAGGTTTCAAGTCTTCCAAGGAAAAAAAAGAGCATTCCAAGAAATCCGTTCCGGTGTGCGATTTCGATGGAGCCCGGTGCCCGATCGCTCATCGTTCAGCTATAATTGAATCTAAATTGGATAATAAATAACGACTCTCTGTATCTGGGCCGGATGAAATCCGGATGGTACCGAGATGGAGGAGCAAGAAAAACGCGACGCCGGCCCAGACCCCGGAGGCTAAACACTCGGGGCGGCCCTTGTTTTCTTTGAAGCGCTGGCGTAAGCGTAAGCTCGTCTTGTCCATTTCGAACGCCCGGAAATGGATGAACTGGAGAAGAAAGAAAAACTATACCGATGTGAGTGGGAAAATTAAATCGAACACAAAACCATCAACGCATCGCCTTCGGACTGCGTGCGGCGTGCTTGTCCCGTGAGTATGTGTGTGTGTCAGCTTGCGAGTCCGTCTCTTATTTCCGCTCGATATATATACTTCTCTCTCTCTCTATGCTCGGGTGAGGCGTTGAATTTTTTTTTTGTTGTCCATTTCCTTTCGTTTTAACACAATCGATCGCTCGATGGATGTGGCTGCTGCCTACACATTTTCATATAAATCATGTTTTTAATCAAGAGCGGCGCCCGCATGTAGCGCCGATAAATCTTCGCCGGGCTCGCACGTACCATGCGAACGAATCGAGAAAATTGCTTGATTAATAACATAACGCACATCGGAAACGGGCCCGTTTGAGTCAGTGTGACAATATTCGTTGTATTTTCTCCTCTACCAAATGGAAATAGTAACACAACTGTGATTTATAGCGATTTAAACACACTCAGAACTAACTATGTCTTCGTTTTCTTGTTTCTTTCAGGTAAGGATCGTTTCCGACAGCTCCATGCAGGCATATGGAAAATATTTTTAGAGAGTTGGAGAGATGGAATGTTATAGAACCAGCAGCTGTAGTATGATTGTAAGTGCGTTATGAAGCTTTTTAGTGATTTTTTTTATTAGATAAGCGATAAAAAAAGCCAAAAAGCTTAGAGGTTGTACCTCACAAATTCGAACGTCCGATTCGAGTATTTTTTCACTCTACGATGCATATTGGAGTGAATATCAATTTATATTAATATTAATGAGATTATTTTTCGACGTTCATTTCACAATGTTTTTGAACGATGTGCTTTTGCGTTCTCGGTTATTTGCTATTCTTGGTGTACTGTTTTTCTAGTGAAAAGTAATTTAATTTTTATTTTTCACCCGCCATCAAACGAGGCCGGTTTCTGCCCGTGTTCATTTGTTTACAATTTCCATATTTTTTTACATCTCTGTTAACAACGCGCCTTTGCGCGGAGCCGATAAAAATCGGATTATTCCATTCCGTGTGCATCTATCATCATTTGTTTTGCTTTATTCCACCGAGCCGGCGATGACGGGCATGTATCGAAAATAATTGAAATACGATTAATACCCACTCGCTATGTCCGCACCGATCCGTACCGTTCCATGCGATCGTTATTGGGTTGAAAAAATAGTATGTTTCCCTTGTTTTCATTCCAAAGCAGCCATGTTTCGTTTTTTCCCACTGCCTCCTTGCCCAAACCAATGGGGAAATCACACCGCGAACCAATCATCACCCGTGTCATAGCCTGCTGCAGTGCTACGTCAAGCCCGCGTGCCGAGTATCTGTCACCATGATAAAGCATCCTGCGCGAGAGGAAGCGTTTTGTTGTGACAAGATATGCGTTTTTTCTGCTTGTTGACGTTGCGCTTGTCCAAGCTGTTGTCAATTCTACACTCCCGCCTCCCAAGTGTGACTTATTACCCAATCAAACGCAACCGCCACGTGAGGCCCGCCGCCGAGGCCTGTCAGCTTGTTACACGCGCGTCTGACAGAACTGATCTGCTTATCAGTGTGACTCGCTGAGCTGACGTGTGACGGTGACACATTTGCTGCCCCAAATTGCCCCAAATCACCCACCACGTAAATCCCCGTCACTTGCTGGAGTCCTCCTAATAAGCGGCAGGATTTGAGGCACCGTATTCCCAGCGGAGGATTTGCTGTCTTGAAATGTCAGCCCGCTGTCAAGTTGGCGCAAGGAGAGGCTTGTTTGGATTGTGTGGAGTGGAGCGAGAATTAATTGAATGTTTCAAATTATAATAAAAACATATGTATGCATACACTTTCTGAGGATGAACAGCGTGACATGTAGGAAGGCAATCGAGAACAGATATACGGAAATATTTATCCCCTTCAATCTCATCTTCAGTGTAAAATGAGAGTATAAACTTTAAGCCATTCCGAGCGATTCACGCCACGTGGACACTTTTCATGCCCCCAATCCTCACGACCCATGCCTTTGACGGGCTACGGATGTCCTTTCGCCCTTTTTCCTTCTCTCACCCTCGCTCTCTCTCTCGCTCTCGCTCTCGCCCTCTCTCCCGGGACCGCCGTCAACAGATGCGACGGACGGACTGATGAAAAATCCAAATCCTTCTCTCCTCGTGGCGTGGCGTGGGGTTCGCGTTCAGCTGTGCTACGTTTGTGCTTTAGTTTTATTTCGGTTTCGGCTGCCGGTCCGGTCCAATTTCGATCGCCCTAAGCCGATCGGACGCTGACAGATACGACTGGCGTGCGTGGGTCCCGCACCTTTTGCGTGGGCGTGCGTGCCTGGCCCAGTGATCTCGATTCGTTCGCTGTCTTCTCCCGCCCCCGGGGGGATTTATCACTGTCACTGTGTGTCGGCGGTGGTTTGCACCGGTGAAACGCACAACTGAAATTGGCCGAGCGAGGAGCAAAACCCCCGCCCAAAAATCCCCAAAGGTTCGGAAGCGGGTTCGACGAGTAGCTTCCGAGTAGCGGCGCTGTTCGCATCGGAATGCCGCCCCCGGTTTTCCGCGTGCCTTCCGACACCCGAGCGGAAATGCTGACCTTTCCATTGATGGTCTTTCTTCGCTTTCGGTTTTATTTTCCTGAAGGAAAGGGATGGCTCCTGCCAGCGAGCAAAGGTGTGCGTGTGTGTGTTTGCCGTCCCTTCATAAACTTTCTTATCATATCGCAACCTATCCAGGTCATTGGAGCGTGGATCGAATCCTGACCGTGTCTCTCCAGCTGTCACAAGGCGGAAGCGTCGAAGAGGATTCAGACGGTACACTGAAAGACGGTGAACTAGGGCGGAAAGTGATATCATAAGGAGGGTGGGAAGATGGGAGGAAAAACAAAAAAAAAAGTGGATAGGAAAAACGAACACCCTAATTCCTGTATGACATATATGTGTCAGGGCCTGTCAAGCGCAAATGCTCTCCACTCATGAGGCCGAATTTATTTTGCCGGAACGACGGAAGACTCGGCACAAATTTGAAGGGCACAGTCAGTCTGCCTTCACCGACGACCAGGAGAACAACACACACACACCTACATACACAGAGCACATCTGGTTAGTTTCAACCATATCAAAAAACGAGGTCCTTTCCTTCATTTCTGTGGCAAGAACGCTCCACGAATGAGACGGGGTTTGTTTGGTGACTGGGGGTTCTCGTTTTGAAAAATGATAAACTACTCAACCGCTCCTTCTCTTCTCCCCTCCACCCCAATCTCGCCATTATGCATCACTTGGAGGCTTAGCTCATGGGTCTCCATGGTTCGCTGCCATCTGTCAGCGGTCGTGCGACAGATGAGCCGGTAAAACGATAATAACCCTCATATCCGAACGGGCCCGGGATGCGCCGGTTGAAAAATTGCCACCTTGTTTCGTGTTCGCGTTCCGGCCGGCATAACACATTTGCTTCTTTCTTTTAGAGAGATGTTGCTTTAGGCAGAATGGGAACGAATATCGATTCGGTATTGGTGGCACGCTGCACCCGATGAACACGGTTCCGCGTGCGTAATCAACTCTCCGAGTGTGCGTTGCGTTTTTCGTTTATTTTCATCTTCAATACGGCTTCGAAACAAAGGAAAATATATGTTCTTTCCTCCGTCACGCTGTACCGGTAATTGAACTGTACACATATGGCAACAACGCAGCGCAAATATTCACATAATTGAGCAAATTTACTTCGTACATAACACTAACCCTGAGGTATGGAACTTTTGCTGTTGAATGTTTGTGTTGATTATTCCGAGAAACAAAAAACTTAATTGAAAAACCATAAATTGTACCCTGTGTTAAGGTTTTATTTAAAAAAAACTAGACAAAAGTCTGTGATGAGATTAGAGAATCGCACATTTTTCTAAATTTAGTTGTATTTTGTTGTTATTTATGGTCAACATACACACTGCATAAAGTGTTAAGGAAATAGCAAAGTAGCCACATAGAAGTGTCATTCGAGCGCAGTAGCCATGGACGAAGTTGTCTTGGATATTTATAATTTCTAGCTTTCAAATAGAATACACTTGAGAAGAATAAACTTCAATCTTCTAAAAACTTATTTGCATGCTGCAAGACACTCATCTAATCATGAATTATAAAATTATTGAGAAGAATATTGTAGTCTCTGCTTCATTCAATAGATAAAAACCCCTCTAAGCCAACGTATTTTTAACACATTAATCTGATTCATTTCGCCTAACTGTTAGTACGTTTCTGATTGTATTTCTTTCCGGTAGTGATGGTAATAGTAAGTTTTTATGCCATAATCCTTTTCACCTATTTTATTTTGTTATTAAGGTATTAATCCTGAAATTGTTTTAAGAAAAATATTATGTAAATAATGTAAGCTTTAAGCTCCCTAAAAGCCCTCATTCTTCTCTGCAGTACAAGTATCTTCGAAGCATAACTGCTTAATTAATTTAGAAGAGTTTTGAAAATATCGTGCAGTTACACATACCCGACTCTAGCTTTTTTTCCCCAAATACCAACACATATAAAAAATAGCATTCCAGGAAGGGCTGGGCGCCTCCATCGCACGTCTGCCCAAATTCTCACGATCTGCTTCCGGCAGTCAAAACCTCCCAAACGCACCCACCGCACCGCTTTCCGGTAGCTGTATTTCCTGCCAGCTTCCGCCCTGTTAGGGCATGCGTATTTATCTTTGTTTCCCAAACCAAACGAAATGTATATTTATGATCTGAAAACGTAAACCGCGCGCGCCCGGGATAACGATAGCCGGCGAGGGACCAACGTCGGAAAGGATTTACTTCCCGACAGTGTTTAACGCCGTGTTTGTTTTACGGCAAACCAGCGCCTGCGTTGTTGTTTTGTTGCGCTCGGCAAACGAACGCCACCGACGCGCTTTCCGCCGGCAACGGAGGGACCTAGCCGGAAAATCTAACCGTGCTTTCGAACAACACGTGTGCGGCTTCGAGAATCGTTGTGTCAGGGGCCGCCCGACAAGATGAAGCATTCGCACTGAATATGTCTCAGCTCGTTATTTATGATCTCCGGAGGTGAGTTTCGGAAGCGTCGGCAGCATTCCCAGCCGAACCGGTTCCGGTTCCTTCCGGGTCGCCACGGTTTAGCGGATAATGCAAATAAATAATAACTATCAAAACGGAACACAGAATTTCAACGACCCCACTGCTGCGGGATCTGCCGCCCGGTGCTGTTAACCCGTTCGGTTGCTCCCGGTGCTCGGCAATCTCATCTCCCACCACCCTCCTCCCTGCCCGAAAAGCTCATAATTCACGCTTCGCGCTAACCTGCATTTAAACAGACAAATATTTATTGGTACATTAACGACCCTGTGGGTTCCCGCTCGGAGTGTGTCGCCCGGGTCCAGTCCAGTTTGTGTGCGGTTAAGCAATCCGGAACGATGAAACGATTGCCGTGGATAATTTACGACGACTTTCCGATGGCAAAACCGGCGCGTGGTATGGCGGACGGGCGGCGCTCTATCTCTCGACGGCGTTCGTCCGGGGGTTGGGGACAACGTTTGTGCGCTTCTTTTCTGAACGTCAGTGCTGTTTTGTATCCTTGCAGCTCGCTTGAGAAGGATAGAGTAAGAAGCACTTTTGTTGACAAAACGGTTCCATTGTGATTCAGTTCGGGAGTGATATACGCGAATGGGGTTTGCTTTCCCACCTTGATTTTGGCCTTCTGCAGATTGGTGTACTTAATTTGGAGTGTAAAGCAGCATTGAAAATATTGTTATCCTTTTGTTCATGTAAGATAATTAAAGGTTAGTCGATAAAACATAAAAAATAGCAACAAATAGAAGATGAAGAATAGTTATACACTATAAACTGCATAAACTTTCAAACTGGTTTAATAAACATGTTTCAATTGTCGCTAAAATTCAATGTAGCTCGTTTAATGCATCGAAACGATCTCATTTTGATGTTCTCCTTTGAGTTGGATATACTGATTTTTTCGGCTTTGATATTTTGGGGACGTCTTTTTATTTAACGATCTAAACGGTGTGCTTTCGTTAGTACTAGCATTTTTATATGTATTGACAATTTTAATTTCAATTATTTTATTTATATGAGTAGCATATTTATATGTTACACTAGTACTATGTTATTATTATTTTATGTTTATACTTCTGTTGTGAAGTAATGCTACTCAGCTATAATTTTCATTATTTTTGATACTTTTAGATGCAAATAATGCGTGTTTTTTTGCAATTAATTAAAAGCCATTTCGAACAAACTGATTCATTTCATACACTGAACTTTAGCGTACAACGTCCTCTTTTCTTACCGTACCATTAATCAGCTTTGATGCACCGTTGCGATAAGGTTCATTTTCGGGACTCGTTTCGCCGGGAGGGGGATAAATTAAATTATCCACCATCGGACCACCCAGTCGAATTTTCCCATTATCAATATTGATTAATGAAGTCATCGGCTCGGAGAGCAGCGGCAGCGGCGGTTTGCAAGCGCTTGAATTTAACACCTTCGCCCGTGCCTCGACCGTATCTGGCTGTTCATTCCGTGGCCACGGTGACGTGGCCTCGTGTCTGTAACAGAGGCGCGCGGCTTCCGGGTGTTTCCACCACTTCTTAAATGACCGACCGTGCAGCCAGCATCCCGGCAACCAGTTTGGAAAATGGGTCACGCTAATGAGAAACATAAAACAAATAGATTGCGGGCGTGGAGGGTGCCGGGACTACCGATGAGCCAGACACACGAGATACACACGCTTTCTTGCCGCTGCGTTTCGCCCGGTGCTGCGGAAACGGAAACGGACGGGTCGGCGACCATGGCCCGCAGGCAAAACTCTCGAACCGGAACGATAAATCGATAGCGACCAGAGTCCAGCTCCACCACCATCACCATCATCATCATCACTACCACCAGACGGGTAGGAGGTTTCGTGATTTTGCACCTCCGGAAATGGAGTAATTTATCTTCTCACCACAAAACTTCCCGTCATGCCACCTTTCCTGGCTGGTAGTTTACCTTGTGCCTCGCTGTTTGGAGGCTCCGAACCATTCACCACCACCCGGAAAGCGTAATGTTTCGGTTTGAGGCCTGCTTTTTATTGGGCATCGTTGCTCCCCGAGCGAGCGTTTCCATGAAGTGAGCGTGAAATATTTCAACGAACCGTGGATTGGAAATGTTTCATCGATCGTTTGCAAATCGTATTGCTCAGGGCGAATATGAGGTGAGCAGGGACATTTCGCTCTCACCCTTCTTGGATGGACCAATCAGCAATCAGTGCGAAGTGCTGCTTGAGACAGATCCTGCTAAAGATAGGGCCGGGAACTCTGTTTCTGAGCCATCCCACCCATCGCTTTAAGCGACAGCTTAATGTGATTTTACTTATCCCGGCAACGTCACTCATTGTGTCAACGCTGGGAACGCTTCCCGGCACGGAGCGTGGCAGTCGCAAAACGGGAACGAAGCCAACTCGTCACTACCATACCGTACCCCATCGCACGTGACGATTTATTGCGCGGTAAGATGCGGAAAGAAAAGAACCCCGTCAACTTACGTGCGGGTAGGTGTGATAGCAAGCGAAAACCAAAATAAAAAAAGAAACGATCCCAGCAACCAGGATTTAGCACTAAAAAATGGGCAACCCATGGGCTGATGGTGGAATGAAAATCTAATTTATTACCTCAATTATGAGACCACGTCGGTGTGCTCTTCCCGGGGCCAGCGTTGTCAAACCGTGCCTCCCGAACGAGTGTCACATGCTGGCTGAACTCTCACTCTCACCTCCCGCAGACAGGAAGGAATGAGAACAAAGTGTGCGACGAGCCAACAGTTTGCAGTTAATTTTCACAATTAAACCGATAATTGGATAGATGGTGATGTAACGAAGAAAGAGAAAGAGAGAGTGTGTGCGAGAGAGAGAGGGTGGTTAATTTATTAAATTTTTTCAGCATTTAGCCAGAAATGGGTAGGATGCGATGCTGCCAAATGTTCTTCGACCGCTCACAACCGATCGGTTGGCATGATTCATGGTTATGTCGCCACCATTTTCTCGCCTAACTCACAGGCTCGGTTCGGCTCGGCATTGCCATCGATCATTAGCAAAATTACGTTTTCCGGAGCGCAGGCCCGTACCGCGCGACACGTACTGGCCCGTAGGGCATGGAGTCATGTTACCTGCAGAGGGAAATTGATCCAATATGGGAAAGAAATAATTGCTGTTGGTAGCAAAAAAAAAAAATCGAGTAATCGATCAGGCACTTAATAATTCTGGTTGCTCATACAATTATCTATCTGTTTTGCCTCTGCAACATCACAGAAAACAATTATAAAAATACAAAAGGATAGAGACGACGTCTGCTGTAATAATATGCAGGTCGTTTTTTCCTCCTCCATCTTTTATTCTTTACCTACTCAATTCAATCGTGTTGTTTTCTTTTGTTGATGTAATAACAGTTCTGTCATGATAAAATTACCAAAATGTTAGGTTAGATCTCTTAAAAGGTGAACTGAAATAATATCCTAATCTTAATATTCTGTCCGTCACTGTGTTCCTTTGTTGGTGCAATGATGGTCCTGCCATGATAAAATTACCCACATGTTAGGTTAGGTCCTTTGAAAGGTGATCTCAAAAGTTGTTTTTTTAGTCAGGTCATCTCAAAAGATAGAACCATGTTTTTGAAGTATTACTAAAAAAAAAATATTATATTTTTCTGATTGAGCCTTTACCTATATCTCTATCATTTGAAGTGCAATTAAGTGCAGCAATAGATTATTTTAGTTAATTTAAATTTATAGATTGCTATGAGCGAACGAAACAACTCTGCTAAATTATTGGGTTTGGGCTAGACTGTAGGTACGATCACAAATAACTCATTTTGACAGGGATTTCAAATTTATCGCCCCCCCTAAAGCTCCCGACAAACTTCACGTAAAAGGACGCAATTAGCATGCAGCAGGACTTCATGGCTCAGAGAAAAATCGATTGTGATTTTCCGGCTGCCAATTAGTACGGTGTAATTTATGGAGTCACGCCCGTGCGCCAAACACTTACGTACCGGCAGCCGCCCAGGCATGCACGCAAAGTCTTTAATCAACAAGATTCCTCGCACGGTGCAGTGATTACGGTGCTACATCGAGTGGAAATAACTCACGTGAGCGTTTCTCTTTAATTTGCATTCCTTGCGTTCGCTCCCGACCGAGGGAAACAGCCCATGGAAGGGCGTGAGAATGAAGGAAAAAACACAACCCAACCACCAGGACCACCCAGGAGGTAGTTAAGACGCAAAAACGCGCCGGATGAAACGCAAAGCCCCGCAAGACCACAGGTGCTAAGACGGTGTAATCCGCGCGAGATTTTCGTTCCACGTCCCGACCGCCCAACTCCGTCGTGCTACCGATTTGAAATTAAGAAAATTACGTTAAAAACTCACTTCACCTTTCGGTGGGTTGGGCCGTACGAGGCAACACCGCGGTATTTGGTCGCCCTCCACAGCCGCATCGGTTGAGTTATTTCTTTCGCCCAACTGACGAAAAAATGAGCTTATTTATTGCCATGTGAAGTCGTTTACTGCTGGTACCAGCCAGCCCGTCCGTCCGTCCGTCGGGCGCTTTTTCCACGCCCGGCCCGGGTGGTGGTGCCGCGGTCGCATTTAATATAACCTGTGCTGAATTTATTCTCTGTTTATTCCGTCGCCCCGTCGCCGGCTGCCTTTGAATATTTTGTTGCCTCTCGTTTTTTATGTGTTTTTTTCGTTTTCTTTTCCACTTTAACAGCCAGTTGTGTCCTTTTCGGGAGGGATTTTGCTTTTGTTCTCTTTTCTATGTCATTTGCGTTTCGTTGCTCTCTGGGCTTTTGTTGCTGTTGTTGTTGTTATTGTGCTGTGCTGGTTTTATTCATTCGCGTCGTATTTTGCGTTGCTGGAGTTTTTTTTCCTTACCGTGCCCTCCTTTTGTGCCGAGCTCGACGGAAGGCCTGAACGGAAAGCCGTAATGTTCTTTCTAGGCCATTGGCTTACTGTGCTCTGCTGCATATCTCATTCAAAATTTAAATTTAATTTAATATCGCTTGAGATGTGGAAGCGATGGGGCGGGCTTTTCGAAGCCCAACGGGCTTCCAGTTCTACTTTACGTTGCCCGCGCGTGGAGAATCTGTCGGCTTTGATGCTTCCGTGTAAGCTTCCGGAGCTTCCTGAGCCTGGGCTTTCCCGTTCGTGATTAGCTCCGATGTCGAACTTTCTTTATCTTATTGAGTTTTTTCTTCTCCTGGCGCAATGCTTCATGCATCGATGCCCGGTAACAAGGTTAAGATGTATGCCACTGCCCGAGGGCGCTTTGCTTTGGTGACTTTGTTGATCGCTTGCACGGTCTTGATAGATGTGAAGGTTTTTGATGTTTGTGATCATGTGTTTTTTGTTTACCTGATTACATCCGAGGGAAAATGCTATGCAATTATCTAAATTTGGATAACATTTTTCATCCCGATGGGCATCTGTTTTGATTGGTGTTTTATATTTGGGGTTTAATGCAATTTTAAAATACTTTCCTTTCTAATTTTATACATCTTTGAAAGATGCATTTTCGATTTTTCGCTCCTATTTTAGTTCATCTTATGTTTGACACATTTTATACACATATATTAGGTCTTTTATATTATCTACCATTTCGTAGTATTATTTATATATTTATTAGACCTTCTAAGTGTAGACGACATTGAGCATCGTAAATAATTGAAAAAATATGAAAGGTCTCCTGATGTTTCAAATATGCCATTGTGAAAAGCCGTATAATAAAAAATGTAAATAAAATATTACGAAACCAACACATCTGCACGGCAAAAATGTCTGTAAAACAGCGTTCGACGTAATAGAATTTAAAAGTTGAAAGCATAGCATGGCTGTCTTTCAGTTCTGTCACGAAAACATAATACTTCTGTAGAAAACGTTGCCAAACTCTGCTCCCGTCAGCACGAAATACATCTCCGCTCGCTGGAGTACTGAGCAAGTGATTATCTTTTAATCTACGTACACAAACGATGTCCTTGCGGAACGGAACTCCACAACCTCGTGAAGCGAAACTTTGCGCCGCGTGCGAAATAAATCCGAGAACGAAGCAGCCCCAACCTTCCAGCGTGCAAAAGACATAAAGCTTTCATAAAGAAGGAAATATTTGCTCCTTTAGCAGCATAAACAATGTGGCCGCTTTCGGTGCATCCTCTTCGGGAGTGAACTCTTCGCCCCCGCTGGTGAGAGGTTTGCGATAGTTTCGTGCCAGTTTTCCGAACCGAAGCAATATTTCTCCACCCTGAGTTGGTTCGCGTCCAACCAACTCGTCTTAAAATGTGCCAGCGGTAAACGCACGAAAGTTATTAAGCCTTTTCCCGCTATCTCAGCCGGGCGCGAACATAAATCCGTACGGCCAAAACGCATTCCGCGCGTAATAACGCGCGTAATGGATTTTAAATCTCGCCCACCCGCTCGCTCGCTCCAAGATCGGCCGCGCGCCTGGCCTGATCACGATGCTTCCGGACGCATTTCCGCCCCGGGGACCGTCAAAAACGGTCCGCCAAGCGCCTGGGAAA